>VZUI01054243.1:0-26387 GCA_013401135.1 Cettia cetti
TCTTTTCACTCTCTCTTCACTGACTTAGTTTCAGGCTCAGTCTCTCTATGGTTCAATCCTTTTGTCTTGTCGTCACTTCGGGAAAGGCCAGGGCTCTGGAGGTTCCATCTGCTGGCAGGAAAGAGTTAAAGAGGCCTTCGGGAGCTGCAAAACTCTCCAAGCCACGAGGTGTGGAGGCTGGTGGATGCCTTCTCTTCCATCCCTCGGTCTCATAGCGTGGGCCGCTCAGGGCTGCTCCCTGAGGCAGGAACAGGGGGAGGGGGGGTGTGGAAATATCCCCCTGGCCCCTGCCAGCGACACAGGCAGCTGCTGCTGGGGCTTTTCCTCCCCTTCTCCGCTGTGATCGAGCCCCAGCATGGCTGGGTCGCCCAGCCCGGCCACCTAGGGGCAGCCTAGCACCTAGGAGCCTGGACCGGTCTGTGCAGCAGCCACCCAGTGTTACTTGGTCCCTCACCCGGAGGGAAAGAGGTGGTCCCAACACATTCTGAGCCTTTATATATAGTATATTTCCCAAAAATCACAGACTGTTTTCCTAGTGGTTAAACTACATGCCAATAGCCAGGAACTGGCCTCTGATAGGCCCATCCTTCTTCAAGGGAATCCAAAAAGGTCCCCATAGGGTCTTCAATTAGAAAAAACCAAACTGTGTTAACCCATAACAGCCCACCAGTAGCTTGTGCTTGGAGCATTCACACAGTGCCAAGTAGAGATAAACTTGGAATAGGCAGTCGGTGACATTTGTGACATTGTTAACTATTTCTCCAGCTTGTACACACAACAGCTCCTGAGCTGTGTTCAGGAGTTAATTGTTCTTGGTCCCTATCAATGTAACAAAGATAACTTGATCTGGGGCAACCCCTTAGGATAAGTCTCATGATTTTCAGTTTGAAAAGAGAGTAAGTTTGATTTAGAGACTGGACTCAACCTTGTATTTAGCCAGTGGCCTGTATATGCCTTTGTGTCATCAGGTCACATGTTGTATGTGTTGCTAGTAAGAAGTTGACTGGGTCTTTTGTTACTTTGAAATGTGTGGGAGTTCATCTTAAGTTATGATATCACCATACTAGGTGGAGATTAATTACAATAACCACACATACATCTGATGGTAGGCTGAACTAAAAGTTGATCACATTTGGAATCAGAGCCAACAGTCAATTGAAACAGAATAGACTACTTTATTTTACAATTATTTTGTGCTAACTGGTGAGTTGGAAAAAGAATGCTGAGTTCCACCAATTTTTTGCATTCTGTTTTTCACAATAATGAAACTCTTTTGGGGCAAAATGCTTTGGAAAACAAAGGAAAAAGTTCTCAGACCACCCATCACTTTCTGTTGCTCCAGATTTACAAACAAGCCAGCAGTTTGATATGAAGTGACATCTGCCTTGGGAGTCACTTAAGGTTTCCCCTTGGTGCTAGCTGTTTTGTTGAGGGAGAGGGGATCAGAAGAATCAGTCTGATTTGACAGCAGTAAATTTCACAGGAGGAAGTCACCACAATTGAGCACATTGTTCCCAGGGCCTTGGTTCTCTATGCCCAGCTGACCACATTTCTTGCTGTGAGCTCAGATCCAGCCTCCGTGATTTTCTGGACTGTTGATTTTCAGCCCAACTTTTTTGGAGATCACTGCTAGGCTCTACAGCAGAGAAATTCAGCCATGAGGTGATATTTGACCTTTGCTTTCAGGCAGTGTGGATTTGTCTGTCTTGAACCGCTCAGCTCCAGGAGCTAGAGCTGGATCTCCAGCGCAAGGACCCAAGGCAACATTGCCATAGTAATCCCTCTGTCACCAAGGGATTACATTCTCTCTTTCCTGCCTCTTCTAGGTGTCTCTAGGCCCTCCATAACTGTGATGGCACTTTCTGGTATGAATGGCAGCACCTTGTGGTCCATTCAGCTTCCGGAGGAGACACAAAGTGTGCAGTGCAATGGGCTATCACTGGGGGCAGCTGCCGGGCCTGTCTGCCTTGTTACAGGAACATCAAAATTCCTCAGCCTTCTCAGTGCCTCCACAGGTAAAGACAACTACCAGCATATTAGAAATATGCTACTGCTTTTCTGTTTTCTGTAAAGGACTAATAAGCATGAATAATTTGGTTCTGTCGCATCCTGGTGTCTATTACTTCATGACACACAGAGAGGAGTCAAAACACGAGTTTCTAGTTATACAGGATAAGAGAATCCAAAATGTTTCATCTCTGTGACAGCATCTTTGTTCTACATCTCAGAATATTTCAAAGTGTTAATCTTATCCTGTAGCATCCCCATGTCATAAAGAATATGTAAAGTCTGTTCTCATTAGCATTGAGCTGCTGGTACAACTCAGGACCCACCTAACAGCACTGAAAAGTTGAACAGCATTCTTGGAGAAGTTACATAAGGATATACACAACATCCAGGAAATATTGCAGAGAAATTAGGCCCATAGTTGAATTGATTAGATGTGAATGACTATTGCATTTTAATCACTTGATCATGTGCACCTTCATTCTCTGATTACTGTTTGTTCTATCACATTAATTAATTGGCAGAAATAGTCATAGGTAGGTACAGGGTTTTTGGAATCAACCAAAAGGTACCTTGAAGGCAGGTAACTTTGGGATGGAGGTGCATGTTAATATTACAGTTAGGTTTTAATGAACACAGTTCATCCAGGGACAATGATTTCACCACAGTTGCTGGCTCAGCAGCAAGACACCTTCTCCTGTCTCCCCTGGCTGATGGGTGCTATGCTGTTTATCAGCTGCAAAGTACCATCAAGTTCCCCTCCTTGCAAGCATTTCTACAGTCTGGCCTTGGTATTCCCACTCCACTCCACTCCACCCTTTGTTCCATCCCCTGTAGCAGGTGCTATGATTGCATATTGTGGGTGTGGGGAGTCATGGTGGAATAGGTTTCAGACATGCCAATCACACTCCATCCAGGGAGCAGCAACTGTGTTTTGCCCTATATTTTCCATACTGTTTGAACTCCTGTTTGGATGTGAATATAACATCTCAAGTTTCCTCTAATTTTACCCCTAGGTATCTTCCCACAGTTTTCAAATGCTTTTAGGGACCAGGTTACTTGCACAGTGTTTGCATGGTCAGGACTGTGAGCTGCCTCCTTTACCAGCAGTAGTAATGTACAAGTTTGGCCCTTGGTTTACTTTGTCATTCAGGAGAAAACCTTGTACTACAGAACAGCAGCAGCAGAAAAACATTTTTAAAGATTGAAAAAGCAGAAGTGTTGGCAAAAGAATGATGAAAAAATAAAAGCATCAAATTTAATTATTGACCTTTTTTGATGTTTATTTGCAAGTTTGCAAGTCTGGTTTTACTGTTTTCAGCTGGGTCCATGCTGGACTGCTGAACCATTTGCCATCACATGTGTTGACATGCTTTCACCCTGAGGTGGAGTGAGCATGTCATGCTGGAGTGGTAATTTGCTGCTGGGAACTTAACTGAGACACAGATTTGCACTCTGAATATCAGAACTGTCCATGTGTTTCCTTTCCTCAAATCTACCTAGCCTTTACTGCTGTCTGAGGCAAACAACTGCTGTCCTGTAGAGCAGCACTCTCATTTAGGTTCTCCTTCGTAAAATGAACCTTAAATATTCTCTGCTATTTCAGAAATTATTTAAGGCTCAGGTCTTTTAAAGAGATGCTAAGAAGGAAGCACAGCAGGACTTGAGGCCTGACTCAAAGGCAATCTCAAGAAATGCTGGGAGAAGAATTTTGCTTCCCACTGCAGTTTGTCTCAGTTTGTAGCTGTGTCTTTCCCCTTCACACAGAATGGCAGAAATAATCTCCCTTGGTCCCTTTTCAAGAAGATTTTGTGGAACCCTCTAGGGATGCCCTCTGGTTACCCAAGTACAGGTCTCTTTTATCCTGTTCTTTCCACAGGCAAGACCATATGGACACTGAACTCCAGTCACCTTTCAAGTGGGATCCTGGCTGCACCAGCTGCAACTCTTCCAGATGTAGATGGAGATGGGATTAGGGATATTGTTGTTCTGGCTCTAAAAGAGACACAGGTACAGTATATCCCTACTCAGGGTTTGGAAGGACCTTTACTATTTGTGTAGAGGAAAAATAGACTGATGGGAAAGGGCTGTAGCTGGAGCTGCAGGAGCCCCTAATTTTCATTCCCTTGGATTTTGCTGAAAAGCACCCTTTTTCTTCCAGTAGGTCAGAGCAGTGAGATCAAACAATAATGGCACTACCTGCATTCTTGACAGCTGGGAACGAACAGAAGGGTCATTATTTGCACCCGACTGAGACTTGAGAATTACCTGTTTCTGTTCAGTGAATGTGTGGTTTGAAATGTTTAGCAGCAGTGTAGGGATGGATGTCTGGTGAAAGGTGCATTTAGCTTATCCAAAAGGAATACTTGTGTGATTAATTCAGATGCAGATTTCCTTTAGCTCATCTCTCCCCACAATTCATAACATTGATGTTGTTAGAGGAGCTCAGATTTTTGAAGTCCCTTTCATATTATTCTCTTGTGTCAAGAGAAAAACATGAGTGTAAGATGACCAGGAAGCCAGACTGAATGAAGAGAAAGCAAACACTATCTAGACCTTGCTGAGGGGAAATGATCAATGCAGCTTCATGCTGTGGGGTTGGGAGAAGATTCTGAATGCGAAGGTGCTTGAAAGCACTGATAAAAATCTCTACCTCTCT
Source organism: Cettia cetti (assembly GCA_013401135.1). Classification (NCBI taxonomy): domain Eukaryota; kingdom Metazoa; phylum Chordata; class Aves; order Passeriformes; family Sylviidae; genus Cettia; species Cettia cetti. Next base: position 4,667 of record VZUI01054243.1, read on the forward strand.
CTCCTTGCAGCCTGATATGTTTTTCATCTTGGTATCAGGAAAGACTGGAACTGCTTTGGGGGGGCCTGTCAACTACAGCACCAATGGAGAAGGGAAAGTGATTGGCCCCCAAGTCCACATCACCAGCCAGGGAGCTATCTACATCCTGTTTGGTTTTGGTAAGATGCACCTTGCCTCTGCAGCACTTCACCTTCCTCAGAAAACATTTGTTTCTAAAATGGTCCAGAGTGTCCCTGGGATACTTCTGCCATGCCTTTGCTGTAAAAGCTAGGAGGGCAAAAACACAAGTCTCACTGGTCTAGTGTGGAAAAATACAGGAGCACCAATACCTGCTAGTCTCAAATACTTTGGAGTTTCCCAAAGGCGCATCATGCCAGGGAAGTTCCAGCTCTGGACATTTCATTGCCTTCTACCACAACTGCAGTGGTCCCAATCACTCTTTCTTCCACTAGGTTACCTTTTGCAGTCAGGACTCTTCATCTTTACTCTTCCTGGCAGGTAATGTTCAAGCAGTTGCCCTGAGGGATATCTTTACCCAAGCCAGAAACCGAGACAACTTTCCTGCAATGCTGCAACAGGAGGAGCCAGAGTGGGAAAAGCGCAGATCTGTCAACCTGTCAGAGCTCATTGACATTTACAGGTAGAAGATGGACTTGTCATCTTGCTCCTTCTGGGAGAGGAAGGGACGGTAGGCACTTATTAGTGCTCCTAGAGGTGGTTGCTTCTACTTCAATACTGTCTTCCTCTTCATTGTCCAATTGATAACTGGGGAATACTGTGGGGAACCCATCATTTCCTCCCTGTCCTCTGGATGTCCTAGCCAAAGAAGTGCAGAAATTAATAAAAGGGAGTCCTTAGCTTCTCCTGCTCCTTGTTCCTTTCTTCAGCTCTGTATGCATTGCTGAAGGGAAATAAAGAGGTGGTTCCCAGCAGATGGAGTCTCTTTGGGAAGCTCTGTCTGCGTGGGCTTGGATTTCTCAGCTTATTCTTTTTTACTGCCAAACCTAGGGGCAGGCCTCAATAGGAATAAAGGGAGGGAACAAATGTGAACTTGCAAACTTCATGCTTTTTATAGTAACTCATGATATTTAGAAGACCCCATATTTGAATTTAGCTCACTTAACTGAGGAACCCACATCACTGGGGAAAAGATGGACTTCTCCAAGTATAGTTCATACCTTTTGTAGGAATTGCCATGTGGACAGGCAGCTAGTGCTGAGATGTGCAGATGCAGGCCTTGATCTGATGTTTTCCATTTGTCCTAGTGGAGGTGTTGAATTTCTACAGACAGTGAAGACACCTGACACAAACTGCAGCAACCTGCTCATCACAACCAAAGAGAGCTTGATCCTGCTGAGGGGACAGGACCTGGAGCGCTGCTGGACCCTGGAGCTGCAGAATATCAGCAGGTTACTTGCTGGAAACATTTTCCTGCCCTATTTCTTCCTGTACCATTTCCTGACTTTCAGTTCTAAGCTCTTGTTCCTTTGAAAGCAACTGACAGTAATTCTCCAAGTCTGAGGAGGAATTTAATAACTGGAGGTGTGTGTTGTTGAGCCAAGTGAGGAGGGCAGGGGGAGCAAGGAGCAGAAAACTGGAAACTTGAGCTGTGTGCATGTGAGTGATCATAAATAAGGGGCTTGATTCAGGTACCCAACACTGAAGTCATGGGAGTGATGTGGCATTGGAATTTAGTGGATTACTGATGTGTGATTCAGCCCACCTGCTGTCCAGGGCTTCAGTGCAAAGGATCAGTTACATTAGTGGTATTAAAAATTTAGAGCAGGTGAATGAGTATGGCCCAGAGATCTTAATGTTCCTTGAAAATTGAAAATGAGCATTCTGATGGCAGTCAATACATCATCTGTATTAAATGTAAGCCTTAAAATAATACTTCTCATCCTCTAATTTCACACATGGAAATTAAGTAATTTTCCAGATCTTGTGTGTTGGTAATAACCAGCAATTTCAGCTTGCCCAGTATTAAATATTTGCAAAGGACAGTTGGGCACAACTGGGGAAAATTACGTGGGAAACAATTGCTTGCTTTAGTATTGAGAATAAAGAAAACAGTTCTCAGCTCTGTCTTACTGAACTGTCAAAAGCAGAAATGGGAAGAAGGCACTGGAACTTAATTAGGAAAAACAAAAAAAGAGGGTGTTCAACTATCTTTGATATTCAGGTAATGTCCACATTCTTGAGGGCTGATGGATGAGCTAAGCAACGACTTTAGGAATGGGTTATGGCTACTTCATCATGCTGTGGGGAAAAGGAAATGGACTAGAAGTGTTTTGGGCCCAGAATCTGCAGACTTTTGAACGTGTCTGGCATCGAGTTTAAAGCGTGTGTACTGACTAAGCAAAACCACTTCATTGGTGCTGTCGAATCAGTTATACACAAGAAATTTCTAAATGGATACAGTAATAAATTGGAATATACAAATCAAGAAGGATTAAAAACTTCTTTAGCAGTATGGTTGAGATTGAATGGCAACTGTGGAGATTGCCTAATCCCACTTGCCTGCTGAAGCAGACTCTAGACAAGCTAGAACAAATTACTCAGGGCTGTGTGCTGTCAGGTTTTAAATATCTCTGAGGACGGAGACTTCACAGCATCTCTGGGCAGCTAGTATTCAAGGTTGCTGCTTTTTCACATTCCCTGACCTCCCAAGGGACAAAGTACAATGCATGTAGAAGAGCTCTCAGATAATCATTGAAAAATATTGAAAGCAATTCTTTTTCTGGGCCACTGTGCTAAAGTCCTGCACTACCTGTTTTCTCAGAGTTAAGATAAGACAAAACTTACTACACTGAATGTATTGTGGGCAAGCATTTAATTAAGAGGTTTGTTTGGATTTTTTTAGAACTTAAGTTCTACTTAAGCATCACAGGCTGGGTCAGGGATGTTACCAGAGTCAGACAGACTGAATTCCTTGTTAGACAAAACTTACAAAGCCAGCTGTGAGCACCCCTTTTTCTGGGTAAACCTGCCCCAATCACACCACTTCATCCAGGCAGACTGAGCCCAGACCTGTGGGAATAATTTCTGAGAAAACCAGCATGGCTACTGTAGATGTGCTGCATTTCCAGATAGCTTTTGACAAGATCCCTGGAAAACTATAAAGGAGAATCAGTAGTCATAAAACAAGGGTGAAGTTCAGAGACCATGAAATTGAGTAAGCAGTTGCAAATTGTGTTGTAAATGGATGTTTCAGATGAGAGAGGATTAATAGCAGGTTGCTGGGGGGATTACTTTTGGGCAGAATAATTACTAGCCTTCTGGTTCATTTGAGGAAGTGCCCAGGGGATTTTTCACTTGATTGATAGCATCTGATGTACTTAACATTTGTGTGCATTCAGTTTGTGGTATCTGCCACTGACTGTAACCCATAAGGGACATGAGAAGAGGCACCTTAGGAGATGTTTTGAGTTTGTGGGTAGAATTGCCTGCTACTTCCTTTTACTACGGGAAAGCTTTCAAGCTATAGGAGTGTCTCGTGAAACTGCCTTGAAAGCAACACCTGGTTGCCTAAGGTGTCTGTAAAGCAAATGACATTATTTGATGTTGTAAGTATGAAGTCAGGCCACTGCTATACTGTGGTATTACTGTTCAGGAGCCATTCTGTCATGCATCTTTTAAAGGGGAAGATGGAAAAAAATTGGAAAAAGGTCTAGAAAAAATGCTTTAGCATGGAAAATTTAAATTACTGAGTTTGTATGATCAAAGAGACGCCTGAGAGGTGAGTTTATAAGCGTGTGTAAAAAATAGAAGCTAACAAGCATAGCAAGAACAAGTGCCTTGAAGCAAAAGCCATCCATGTTCAAGAACATGAAGATGCAGGAATGTTTCTTTGGGTGAAATTAATCATTAGAACTGACTGTCATGAGAAGTGATGAATTCATCTCATCAAAGATGAGACAAAGCCAGCCTACTGATACTTGGTTAATTGGGTGAAATGTCATAAATTAGAGGAGAGAGGATATACTCTGATGATCCTGCCTTCCATAAAATCTCTGGTTCTGTGAATTTTGTGGACTCAAGTGTGCTTATTGAGAATTGTGCATCTAGCTTTGGTGAATTGAAGGAAGACAGAGGCAAGGCTCAGAAAGCCAAAAGCAAGCAAGATGGTTAAAAAACAGTTATAATGTGAGATACTAGTACGTTCTGTCACCCAGAAGTGAGAGGATGAGAAGGGACTTCATATAACCTGCTTAAGGTCATAAAAAGGCTTGTAAATCTGCCAGCAGTAAGAATACAAGGAATCCTGGGCCTGACATCAATGTTGAATTTATTAAGATCCATTTCACACAGCTAAGGCAGCCTGGGAAATCTGCTTTCTGCAGGAGGCCAAATGTGCCAATGCATTTTGGAAGGACTGGGTAATTTTATATAATTATAGCAACAACAGTACAGGTTCTCGTGCAAAGGAAAGAATGATAGAGTTGTGTACAGGGAGATAAACAGATGTCTACACAGCCCATCAAGGGATGCCCCCCACATAGACAACTCTGAATAATGGCTGACAAGCACCATGGGCTGCTTTACCATTTTTCGCTTTTCTGATCCAACAACAAATGATTCCTGACTGATTCCTCCAAATGAGTCAGAATAGTTCTGAGTAGATGAAAGACCTTATCTAGCATGACAAATCCTGCTGTTTTAAGAGGCAGAATGGAGGATGAAGGCAACTATTCTGCCTCCATCTGAAATGACTTTTTTTCTACCATGGGGCTGAGTGTTTCTTTTTTCAACTTTACAGCCAGCCTGTACCAGGTTACTTTGGTGCTGACCAAACTCTGGACTTCATGGTGCAAGCACAGACTGGAGATGGGAACAAAAAGGTAAAACAGGTGAAGGCAAGGAGGCCAGTGACAGCACAGGAGTGGGGGAGATTGGGTAAAAAGAGATAAACATTCTCTGGTCATTGCTTTTCCCATCTCTTTGACCAGCATGCATTACTCTGTGGCCACAGGCATGAAAGGGAACAGCACAGGCCATGCCTTTGCAAGGGGGTTCTGCATACCCTTGACACCCATTAATGCTCGATCTCTCCCTGTCTGAGGTAATGGTGATAGATGGCAAATCTGGCCTCCCTCTTTGGAACCAGGAACTTCCATGGCAAAGGCAACAACTCGATGCACTCTCAGTCATGACTTTGGATAAGATCTCTGTTTTTCTCTTCTGGGCTGATGAAACTCAGCCTGTGTTACAAAGTTTGGTGAGCACACATCCTTTCTTCACTTTGAGGTTTCTCTGTGAAATACATGCAGTCTTGTCTTCTATTCCTGTTGTCATTGAACTTGAATGTAACATGTATGAAGGCTGTCAAGGACATCTCTTACTTTTACATTCTCTAAGCTTGAACACAGGAGTTTTTGTGTGCAAATTCTTCATTGCAAAGCTTTGTTGACAGAAATTATGCATCCACAAACCCCAAAATTCGTGAATTTCATTTTTTCATACAGCATTGAGGATTTGTAACTGCAGATTTGTTCCCAGCCCAGAATGCTCCTTCTGTCCATGCAGGCACACAGTTTGGCATAGACGCTCAAACTTCCTGACTGTAGCTTTATATGTCAAGCTGCATATGACAGAGCTAGATTACCAAACAGAAGTTGTGGAGCAAATTCTGTTTTAGGGAAAAAAGGGTTTCGGGATTTAATCTTCATAAAACCATAGTTTTTCATTCTCTGATTCATGTTAAGACAACCCAGTGCCAGAAAACTTTATTTTTTTCAAAAAGCTAGACTCCCCTTTGCTAGCCAGTTGTTATGTTTTTGTCTCTTGTATTCCAACAGCAACATGGTCCTAGACCTGAGCGCCCAGGGCTGCACCACCTCTATCTCCTCCATCCTGTTTTTCCTACAGTCCTTTTGGACCTCACCAATGCAACAGACAAAGTCATTGCTTCAGCAGGTGAGTACAAATGGAGGAGAAACTACCTAGGCTAGAAATACTGAGAGAGAAGTAGCTGTGAGAAACAATGGGCTGTAGTTGTGTCTTTAAAGGTAACACCCAAGGTCCACCACACATAGGACAACAATGGGAAAGAAGATTCATCTTCCTTCAGAAGGAGCATCCTGTCCACCCTCTACTCCGCAATTAAAAGACCAACAAAGTTTCTTACACATTTGACCAATGAAAGGTTTAAGTTTGGTTTAGTGCATGTTTTACATTAGAGAAGTTGCAGTTGCTTTCCATAAAGCTATTTTTAATTTAATGCAGTGCATAAAAAGTCACTATAAAACTTTTCTCTGTCACCTCAGATACAGTTCTGCTTTTGTTGGCCATCTCCTACTCTTTGGGCTAGGAGCTGTTATGCTTCTTCAGCTAGGAGCTGTTATGCTTCTTCTTTTTGTAAGGGGGAATCCAAAATGTATGTGTTTCAGGACCAGTAGATCTGGTTTAACATCTATACAAGATTGTACAGTCCCTGTTCAATTTCCTTGCTCTTTCTAAAGCAGTTCAGCAAATAAGCAGCCTCTTGTGCATGGAAGTTTGGTATGAAAGATCAGTTCATTCAGAACTGAGAGAAGCAGGCCAAGAAGCATAGAAAAACTGCTGCATAGTGATAACATCTAATTGGACTTGTATCAAAAACATGGTTTAGTCAAGAACAAATAGAATACTATTTTTACAGGGTTTTTTTAGAAACTAGCATTTCTGAGGTCTGTACAGATCATTCTGCAGTGACTGGAGTAATCTAACTTGCCAGTGCTTTACAAATTTCCCATTTTATAGAGGTAAAGAATAGCTACTAACAGGTGTGGGAAGCAAAGCTGAGAGTGAACTGTATGCTTGAAATGAGTTCATATCCTATGTCAAGCCCAAAAGTATAACCTGGAACCAAAGTCTTCAATTTCTGATCTATATTTAGTTTTCTTTCCATGGAAAACTGTTAAAATAATTTTTCCTTTTCAACTAAAGTACATGGAATTGTAAAGTCAGACTGAATATACTATCAGTCTAGTGGATGTTTTCACTGAGTAAGGACTGAAAGATTTTTTTTTTTTGAAGAAACATGATCATTTACTCCTCACCACTATCTTCTTGCCCTTTTCTGATGTACCAGTTGGAATTAATGATCTCCAAAAGGATGCGTTTCACATCACTGTGACAACAACTGCAACCTCTGAAAAGCAGCCAGGATTTCTCTCGGTCAGCAAGCTGGGCCTGAAGTGGGCCATGATGAGTCAAGGTCAAATGGTGTGGTTAAAGGACAGCAGCACTCCAAAAATCAGTCGTGGAGAAGTGAGGCGTTTTCTTGCCCGGATGAAATTTGCTGACTTTCCTCAGAAGGTGAGATTGTGCAGGAATCCTTAATGAAATCCACGCCTTTGAAAACATCTGATCTTTTCCCTGCAGACATAGTTAAGGTGTTCCTTGGGATGGAAGGAGACTGGTGGGATGCAAAGTGACTGCAAGATGACTGGCTGCCCCTTTGGGCATAAGCTGGACAGATTGTGAAGTAAAGATGTACTTAGACTGTTAGACACAGCATAGGATATCAGAAAGAAACAGGGATGATGATCATAAGAGACTGACTGAGAATCTTGCAGAGGGATCAGAGAGGTGGGACTGAGATCATGTGTTTTGACATGGGCAAACAAGGGTCCTCCATATAGTGGTTCCCAGGTTCTGTTGCTGACTTGTAAATTACTATTTTACCAGACTGGATGATAATAGATTTTGGCTTTAATGTTTGTTTGCCTTTCCTTTTTCAGCTCTAACCTGGTGGTTCCTCAGATGCTGGTTGGATCTGTGGCCTGTATGGGGAATATAGGAAGCTGCTCTTTGTATCTTCAGGAAAACGGCTATATAGGTGGAATGGGGGCTTAAAGTACTTCCCCTTTCTACAGCTATCTGGGGAATGCTGCTGGAGGCAGGTTTGTCCTAGGCAGATCTGTGCTATACCAGAGAAACCTTGTTCAGCAACTCCCCCTCCATATTCTGTTCTTGCATGCTTCCTTCCAGGTAACACAGAAATGTGAATTTAGATTTTATATACATATATATAAAAAATTAGGCTTTATATATATATGTGTTAATTTATACAATATATTTATATTTTTTGTATGTTTAATTTATGAACAAGATTTAGGACACACCTTATTATGTCCAAACAGTGTTCCCAAGCAGTGTAACAAGCTCTATGCCTAGAGTGGGCCATGATGAGTCAAGGCAAGTGGTGTGGCTAAAGGACACCTTTAATCTTTTTAGTTTTGGCAAGAAGCCTCTGACCCCTGCAGGGTTAGTCTTACCTGCAACTTCTCCTGTGCTCTCAGCTCTCTTGTCCATGCTGTTGCCAGGCTCACAAACAAACTAGTTCTCTGGCTGAATTACCTGATCTAGAGAAAGATGGTCTCCACAGCATTTGCCAGCCCCTTGCGCTTGTGTTTTTCATTCCCAGTTCCAAGTTCAGGACACCAAGTTCAGGCATATGTGGGTGATGTAGAAGTGAAAGGTACACAGCTTATTTCTCTCCATCCTTAAGGTTTGTATGAGCCCAAATTGTCATTGTAACATTAACATCATGTCACTGTATGAACCCGACTGTCACAGTAAAGGTCACTCAATCTTGTTGCAGAAAAGCTGATTCTTACACTCCTGTTCCAAGGTTTAGAGGTTCAGAGAGAGATAGAACTAGAAAGCTTTTCTGTGAATTTTAACCCTATTCTGATCTCAATATTGCCATTCCTTGGTCGGCCCAGCCCTGTGTGCAGCTCCAGGAGGAACAAGCTACCCCTGGGATACATTTGCTCCCAGTGTGTTGGCTGTTTTGAACAGTGTCCCAGAGTATGCCATCATTCTCTGTTGCATTTGAAGAGCATCTGTATGAATTTTCCTATAGTAGAAAAGACGATATAAAAGGGAACCACTTTGGTGCCCCAGTTATTTCCTGGAGTTTAGGGCAACAATATAGGAACTGCTTTCCTAGTATGCCATTCTAAGTCTGGCCTTTGACTTTAAACAGAGCCAGGCTGAGATAAGGATTGCAAAGGACTCTTCTGTCTAGCATGTGTCCTTCCAGCCTCCCAACATTTCCCCATGAGTTCTGAGGTGACAGCAGACTTTGATGCTCCTTCCAGATGGGCACATTAGTCATGGATTTGCTCTCCTGGGGCCTTGACACCTCTCTTTGCTGGATCACCCTCTCCATCATCCGATATCTCTGTATAAAGCTTCCAGGATAGCCCTTCAGGTTTAGCTGCAAGCCCCAAGGCTGGTCCTTGTGCCCTGATCTTCTAATGTCAGAGCTTGTGAACAGTTTGTATATGTTTAATAGTATTTTGGTGTAAATAGCTTTGTATATATCAGCACAGTTGTAGCAATGGCTCTAGGCCTGGCATTTCCCTCCAGACAGGGTTTAGTGTTCATAATATGTAGTCAATTAATAGAGCTGCATAATAGGACTGAAAGTGTGAGGACCAGTAACATATGAGGGATTAAACAGGAATGCCTCTTCCCTCCTGTCCAGTCACCACCTTGCTGGAAAAGGTGAATTGGCTGTTATCTAAGTAGTTACTCTTCTGAGATTCTTCCTGAGAGAACTGATACTCAAGAGCAGTGATGTTATCTTCTTAATGTGAATTCACCCTGCCCATAGTCCCCCCCACCCCAACTGTGAATAAAGAGTCTGTCTGTATATTGTTGGAAAAATGTATTTGAACTGCAGTGAAGCAAAATAAATACTGTGGACAGCATCATGTGTCATGTAAACCAGTGTTTCACCTTTAAAAGATTATGAGTTTGCTTGGGATTTTGATTCATGGGTTCTTTGCAATATTTTTACAATGGACAAAAAGGAACAGATGAATAGAAGTAATGTAAAAAGTAAAAGTCCTGCCAAATTCTTAAAGGTCGTGAAGAAACAGTAAAAAGACACAGACAGCAAAGTACCTCAGAGTAGGAGATTTTTGGGCAAAAAGCAGGAAGGGAACATGTGAGAGTGGTTACAGATAGGAAAAAGGACTGCACCAGGACTTTTAATCTGTGGGCAGGGAGAAGAGTTTGGGCCTGGAAATTAAGAATAAGCAGGGTTTTCAGAGGGTGACAGCTGATCAATATGAACACTGATGGCCTTCACCATAGCATTGAAGTGGAGGTGTTGAGGGAAGGTCAGTGTTGACACCACCCAGCAGTGCAATTTGCCATCTGGATGGTGCTGACTATGTGTTCCCAAATGCAATACTGGGATTAGTACATCTGACTCAACTCTGAAAGTGCTTGGAGACAGCTGGTACCAGCATGTCCATCCAGTTTCACCCTTGTCATATAAGGGTGCCCATCACACTGTATATGACCATGGAGGACCCCCAAACTTCTACTCTAGTTGCTGTGACCCAGTGCCTGCCTCCTCACTCCCTGTAGAGACTGGAAGAGCTCCCCAAAACCTGCTAGCAGTGCCAGTGCTTGGTTCAGAGCTCTTGTGCCTCCCAAACCCCACTGCTTTGTCCATGTACACTTATCCCTAACAGCAATCCTCCCCAATTGTCTGGCCCAAGACTTCATCTAGGTCCAGCTCTGGCTCCCGCTGTAGTATTTTCTGCTGCAGATCAGTGTAGAAGTCAACTCCCTCAGAGACTGAACAAAAGACCTTGCCTTTGGGCTCATAGTAGCTGCTTATTTGCTGTATGAAGCACTGGTGGTGCTGAGGGTGATCCTTGAGGCTCCCATCATATCCCTTGATGTGGTTCCTTTTGAACTCCAGTATCGTCTTGGTGTAGGTATTCAGAGTGGTGACAGCAGAGGCCATGCAGCAGGTGAAGGAGGCCCAGGCCATGCTGCCAGAGACAGAAGAAGCACATGCTGTGAAAAGCCACGTAGGGTATGGAACACCGTGACACATCGCAATTCTCCCTGATTTGCCAGGCAGAACCTACTGGGCACAGACATGAACTAGAGTGATTAAGGCTCATAGCATTACAGTTCTTAGGGGTTATCTGACCACAAGATTCTTCCTATATCAGTGGGATAAATATTGGTCATCCTCATGACTGGGAAGGGAGTGATACAGGGAAAAGAACAGCAGGAACATCTGTAACTGTCAGAGCAGGAGAGGACAGCTTGGAAGCAAGTTCTGTATTGCAGAGCTGCTCAGTGTTCTTACTGTGCATGAGGCTTGTCTACCTAAGCGTAACCAAATTTCCATCTTGGCATTTGATGTCCACGGGTGGCACATGGCACTGGAGTGTTTAAGAATCAATATGGTCATCATCAATACAGCATTGCAAATTCAACATACACTTTCCATGGGCACCTGCAAGGCTCATCCAACTATTATTCAAGTCAGGTATGTCATGTCAGCTGTGCTTGGCTGCTATATCCTTTAGAGAAAGGCACACTGATCCACTTTCTTTTTGCAGTTCCTCTTCCTGGCTCACAAGTGACACTGTGATATATTGCCTGCTTTCCCTCCTTCCTGCACTAGTACCATCTTAACATGACCTTTGCCTCCAGTGCTGCTGCCATTATATGGCTGGGCCAGCCCTGGAGAAGATGGTGTGACTGCTGGTTGGGAGCTGAGCTGTGCCCACATCTCAAGGCACATGTCTAGGCTTGATGTTGCAGGAATAGGCCCTTTGGCCCAACATTGGTTAGTGCAGATGTCAAACCAGCATGCAATTTATTAAAATTGCAGAAAAACAAGGTGTGTTTGAGCGCATCATTACAAATGTGACACTGGCCTCTGCACACAGGGAAGAGTTGAGACCAAATGGGGCAAACCAGCAGAGGGGCAAGCCTAATTAGTCAGCAGGGCTGAAGGCAATTGTTTAGGTGTGACCCCATTGTTTTCCCAGTCCTTTGGTAGCTATTCATTTAAGTAGCTCATCCACCATTTATTAAAACAGGGTAAGGCAAAGACAGAAGATTACTAGTAGGAGAACCATGGTACACCTGTCTTTGGAACACACATAAGGTCAAGAAAGGAGGAGGAAGCAAGTGGCATGGCAGAAGCTCTAAGGGCTGTGGAGGTGAAGATGACTTCAGAGCTCACATACTAGAATGCCCAGCCATAGTCCCATGTGTGCGGTCTCCAGTCCTCCGGTCCTAGATTAACTGTTGCCTGGAAGACTTGAGTGTACATCATGTGTGCCACCATCCCAAGGAGACCTGGACACAAAGGACAAAGCAAAGTTACAGCAGGATCCAGAGCAGCATACTTCAGCCTTGAGTGGAAAAGCAGGCTCTCCAGTGCTGAGATTCCAAGACTACAGTAATACACTTACCTGACAGCACTGAGGAGACAGCAGCAAAGGCATTTAGCTTCATCCCACAGACAGGATTGCCAGTATGCAGAATTTCCACCATCAGGAGGATGAAGCTGATGAGCAGCAAGCTGATGTACAACATCTCTGATCCCAGTGACAGCCAAAGGATTCCTGCCAGGAATACAGGATGAAATCATGTTCAAGGAAGAGTACTCCCCTCTCTCAACCCAATCCTGAAAGGATGTTCTTTGGATAGAAGGGAACAAAGGAAAACAGCAAACACCCAAAAGCAATCTCTCCAGGCTATAAGCAAGGGATCAATGGATGCTGTGGGGGTCAGAGTGCCTGTCACAGGGGATGGCTTGGCTTCTCTAGCATGGCAGAGCTGAGAGGAACTAAAATGCCCTCTGTAAGCAAGCCAGCATTATTCATAAACAGCAAGGAGGAAAGCAGAGGGGAAAAGACAGGGGAAGCTGTTGACTATTAACATAAAATCTAATGGTCATAGATTGGCCATGAACATATCTGAGCTCTAATCATAACAATGAAAGTAAACAACTTTTAACCTGGGACTCAACTAGTTAAGAACTATAATGGTGCATCCATGACTATCTGACTTGGCCTGTGAAATTCAGGAAGCCTCTTGCAAGCCTGTATTTCTCACTGAAACCCCAAATAAATGAAAGTACGTTCCTTGGGGTTGATCCAGTCAGGGCAGTAACATTGACTCCCCACCCTGTTTCTTGAACAGAGTGCAGGTACTTTCATGCTGGGATTTCAATTGGCATTTAAGTCATACCAGAGTCCACAGCTGAGCTGAGTTCTACAGCTGTGCAGTAAGAATTGAAGGAGAATGAAGAAAGGCACTCTCTAATGCTGGGCTGTGGAAAAGCACAGGATTCACTGAGGAAGAAACATTAATCTGACAAATGAAGCAGAACTGTGAAAACTACTGTTAGCAACTATTAATGGCTGTAGAGGAGACATACAGCTGGGGAAAAGGAGTTTGAAGAAAATCCTCATTAATGTGGTACTAACTTGAATACTCAACATCATTAGTGCCATAGAGTCACCCAGCTCTTCACCAGAAATAGATGAGCTGCATTCCCTGTTTAAAAGAGCTGGCTTGCTTGCTGCAGCACCATCAAGGAGAATATTCCGTTAAAGGTCAGACTGTCAAAAGTATTCTGGAGGTTGCAGGCACCACACATACACAAAGACCTCTGCATCATTTTCCTTGTGAGTCCAGGCTTCTCACTGATGATGTGTAATTTGGTCTTGTAGTGTTGCCTGTGTATTGTGGAGCAGCTCTGCCCACACCCAGCTTAGCCAGCCCATCCCACAATCAGCAGTCACACCACGTTGTCCATTGCTAACCTAACTATACAATAGCACCTGCACCAGTCATGTTAAGATAATACTTAGTGCAGGAAGGCAAATGGCGCTTGCAAATCCTCAGCATTAATTATGCCCTTGCTCTCAGGGTTTGAATGCTGGCACAAGCTCTTCACCCCAGGCCTTTCCCTTCACATATGAACATCTTCTGAAATGACATTCCACCAGTCTCCATCTCAGGGAATAGTTAGCAAGCCCACACCAATTGAAAAGCCTTCATTAAGCAGAATCTCCATAGCATATGTACACTTACATCAAAGTATACTGAAGCTATCCACAGGGTGATTTGAAATATGTGACAATGACAGGAGGCGTGATCTCTCCTACCCAAATGTAGTTTTGTATTTAATGAGGCAGGGACTTCACCTTGAAAGTGTAACTTTCAGATGTCCTGTTCACTTGCCACAAAGTGGTGATTCAGCTTCTAGATTCTTCGTAATAGGCCCCAAAACTGAAGCACTGAATTAACATGCAGCCTGTGTGGAAGGGACTGCCCTAAGCCTGCATCCATCCTCTTCCCCTTTATTTCAGCAAGCTGATAATCCCAGACCAGGCAACTTACTACATGAGATAAATCCTACTTCATACTGGAGGGAGTCTGAGGTTTCTAGCACTGACTTCACAAATGGCAGTGGTTTATGTGAACATCTGGGAGGAAATCTTTGCTCTTTTAGCAACCACAAGGACAGGATTTCATGGCTGGCTCTCTGGGGACTCACCCTGTTGTCCCCACACAGGAAAAATGATGTTGCAGGTCCCCTGTCCCAAGGAGGCGCACTGTACAGCTACAGTGAAATACAGGGATTTGCTCTTACCTCTCTCTGCTGGTGGTGAAAGCTCAATAAAGCTGCGGCATTTCTCTTCTGAAACACAAACCCAAAGCTTTTATTTTATAAAACAATGCAGGGAATACAGGGGAAAAGAAAATCTCTTAATTTCACTCTCTTTTCAGAGAGTCATCCCTGAATCTACCCATCAGACCTTCTCACCTCTGGTCTTTTTCTGACTATCTTTCCAGACCTTCATTGAGGCAAAGGACTACTCATTAGAGCATTACTGATGATCAGGTCTATTAAGGGTGTAGCTTGTAATAGACTGCATATCCACCATTTCTGCTGAATTCCCACACATCCTAATCTCAGTAGAGATTTTCTAGCACCGCTTCACAAAGAAGAAAGCAAAAAAAGAACTTCCCAAGTGAAATGCTTTATGACAAAGATGGAAGTCCTCCTTCTATGGCAGAGACTCCTACAGAAATATGGTCCTTGGTCCTCACATTTTACGCATGCTATTTCAACAAATTGTGTTATTATTTGCTTTGGCTTTTTATGTTGGCCAGGTGCAAACTACTGTCTCAGCTGAGAGTCCATCATTATCTGTAAGTCTCTGTCCCCATATACTGCATTCCTGCATTACTACATTTGAGGGTCCTCTCCTCCACTTGGCACAGTGTTTTCTCCCAGACATTTCCACTTCATGTAGGAATCTCATTTTCTTAATTTCTATCCCCAGTTCTAATCTTTCCAAATCTCCTGTGTTACTTCTGTCATCCACAGCTCTCAGGATGCTACCCAGTTTACTGCCATCTGTGGATGTCATTAACTTGCAATTTGCTACTTCACCTAGAACTTTAATGAGGATATTCAGTAACGGCTCATCTAAACTGATCCTGAGATTAGCCTGAATAATGAAATCCTTTTTCCAGCTCCACTCAAACTCCTTTTGTTTGGAGTAGTCCTTCTTTTGTTGTTTTTATTGCCTATGCAGTTGCTTCAAAGATGCACAGTAGTGGGTGGGTTGTGCTTGATTTACAGGAAGCAGGAGACTGATTTACAGGAAGCACCGTGCTTCTACCCCTTGCTTCTACCCCTTGCTTTATCCCGTGTTCTGCTGTAACATCTGATCTGCGATCCAGATCTTACATACTTTCTGTGTTCCTTCAGGCAATGGGGTTATTCCAGGACTGCCCAGTGGACAGAAAAGTTGTTTAGAGAAATCAGTCAAGGGATGTAGTTTCATTCCCACAAGCATCATGGAAAGAAACCCAACCCAAACCAGTCCTAAATAAACACATCTCCTTCCACAGCCCATCTGGAAATGCTCATAACAAAAAGCAGCCCACTTGTTATGACATGAGAGTTTCAAGCATTCCCTTTGCTCCAACCCCTCCTTCTGTCCGCTTTTCTTCACCAGTTATTTATTTTCAAACTCTGACAACAACAGAGATGAAAAATACTATACTGGAAGGATGGCTTGGTTAAAGAAGGTGAGACATTTGTACTTGGGCAGAGCTGAAGAGAGGGAAGTGGGCTCAGGGGAATGGCCCTGATGAAAGGACTTTCATAACTCTGTCTTTAGATACAAATCTCTCTGTTGACCACCAAGGATTAGTTCTGATCCTTGATATGTGTAAAGGGCAGTAAAGGGTATCTGAGCACTGCAGAGCACCCACCTGTGCTGGTGTGGCACAGGTTCCACCAGAAGGACTTGAGCAGGTCTGGGCAGGAACAAGTCAAGCATGAAGGGAAGCACCAAAGGGTTCTACTACAGGTTGCACAACCAATCCCTGGCACTTCAGGATTTACAGTGCCAGTCCCACACGGTCAAAAATCACAAAGGAAACCTGTCACAATATTATGAAAACTAAAAACAATGACCATATTGCAGCTCTAATCCTGAGGTGAATTTGCCTCCTAGCTTAAGTTCCTTTGGGTTCAGATCCTCCAGGTTTTCACTGTATCTATAAGGCAGTAATTTTCTTTCTCTGGTTTGTCTGGTTGGTTTTGGTTGTTTTTTTTTTTTTTAAGAAAAACCCAGTCCCTGTTTAATAACACAAAACTACTCAGTTTGGTGATTTAAGAACACCAACTATTGTAGTCCTCACAGTGATAGCTAACAATTAACATCTGCATAAAACCACTGTACTTAAATTTCTGAGAGGACATGCACAAATTTACACTAAAGAGCATGAAGTAAGCTGTGTATAGGAATGGAGATACAGGGAAAGAGAAAGGAGGGCCATGGAAGTTCCCATCAGGATGAACAGTGCCATCATAAAGTCACTGCCATCACCACCATCACTTGCATTTCACAGCCTCTATTTCCAGACCAAAGGGCACAGCAAAGACAACCATTCTCCATTTCCCTTCTCTGTGAACATTCCAGTGAAGGACAGAAATATATTGACAGCACCAGTGCACAGGCCTGATACCATTTAGGAAAAGAAAGAAGACTTTCCAACTGTTCTCAGCTCCCACCTTTCAGTTTCAAATTTCTGTGGAGTAAATACAAGGCAATAAGTTGTGGCTGCCTGAGCAACACACTACCTGGCCCTTCCATGCTCTCTTCACAGGAAAGCCACATCCCTGTGTGGAAGTATCTGAAGGCAAAGCGGTCATCTCCAGTCTCCCAGCTGTAGTGCACTGTGTCCTCAGATGAAACGTTGCTCGCATCTGCATCAGACGGCATGGGGACACCCACGCACTGGGAGGCTTTGCTCTTCCCACACAAAGGCTTGGGTACTTTCTGGGTCCCAGTGCACCAGTAGCTGCCCAGCAAGGCTGTGGTGGAGAGGGTGAGAGCCAACAGGTTCAGGATAACAGCCAGGAAAGTACGGCGCAGTGGCAGTCCCAGAAGCTCCATCTACAACACACAAATGGGAGAGACCATCACGCTGGCCACTTGTCCCACTTGGCCTTATGATTCCTACCTTTTTCCAGCATGCATCTGTGGAGAGGGGTTATGAGCCCTCCTGACAACATCCCAACAGCTCACCCAGCATGGAAGAATCATTTCTTGAAAGTCAGGGCAGTGGACCAATAGGTCAGCTTCAACCATTTCAAAGTACGCTGAATATCAGTACTGGGGAAGAGAGTGTGACATAGCAGGGCTGAGTGCATTGAGGTGTCTGAGCACATGAGCAAAATGAAAGGAACATCACATTCATCCATCTCAGAGATGACAGGGAGAAACTGTTAACCAACTTCCCTGAATACCATGTGCTGCCTTTACATGAAATACCATGAATACTCTCTCCAACTAAATGAGAGATCTTGCTGCCAAGTGTCCCAAAAAACACTTTTTCAAGCAGTTCATTACTGTACCTAGGGAGGTAGAGAGTATAGTGATTTCTCAGTGGGAAAAGGCAGGAAAACATTCCCATATTGCTGAAGGTCACACATCAGAAACAGTGACCGGCTCGGAGAGGACACCCAGCTATTCAGACCTAGCATCTTAAGTACAAGCCACAGAGCAGCACCTTCCACTTGAGCTCTCATCTGCATATCAGAAATTTGGCAGGGTGTTGGGATGCTAACATCCCTGCTTTCACACAAAGTGCAAAAGGGTTTTTTTCCTATAAGAGTGAATGTTGCCACAAACATTCTTACTGATTTCATTTCATCATTAAAAGTAATTCAGAAAGCAGCTTGTGAACTAGGGACTTTCTCACTCAGAGGGAAGATGAATACTTTAGGGTTCCTGCAAAACCTTGCACTGACTCCTGAGAACCCCAAAATACCACTCCATAGATTGATTAGATGCCATCTACCCACACATCAACTTTCATGTAATCAATGCATACCTCTTCCCACGTGGCACTCCCTTATGTTTGGCACACTTCATCCAGATACTCCCACCCTTTCCTATTTATGACTCTGAAAATCTATTTACCCATGAACAGATTCAGTTTGTACAGATGCTGCCTGTTGCTGGTCCTCTTCACTCAACTTTGGCTGACTCATGCAACACTGAACGTGCGAGAAAGACCCAGCATTCTACATTCTGTACATCATTACAAATGAACAATACAAGACACAGCTTTGCATTGTTTGTGACTGCACCACAGACAAAAGTGATGCAGTCAGAGTAATTTTTTCTGCTAACCAGCAAGCTTGGAAACATGGTCAACAAAGAAGGTGCTGAAGCTCCTCTTGAAAATCAGGACCTTATTAGTATCTCATCACACTGAAAAAGCAGTGCCTGGAAACAAAAGCAGGCCCTGGAAACCCACATTGAAAGCAAGAAAATACTTGGCTCCTGAAATTTTTCTGTATTGTTTCATACTACGGCTTCTTTTGTCTCTTCACCAGGATATTTCTTTTTGCACCCTAGAGATGGTAATGTCTTAGTGATGCCATAACTAACGGTTCCATGATTTAAAGGCATGTTAAAATCACCATTTTTGCAGAGCAGACACCTACTACTAAGGGTTTAAGATTAGTGGCAAACTTCTCACTGAAAGTTTTTTTGGTGGAAAATTTGGCTTATGACTGAAAAGGACAGACAAAATTGCTCTTCTCAAAAACATATTTTTTCACTTGAAAATTGAAACTTTCAGCACACAAAGTTTTTCAGTTTTTCATCAATGCTTAATTATAAGATTTTCTGTCATCAGATTTTGGGTTGCTAATGCTTTTATTTAACAAAAAAAAAAAATCCACCCACAACATTTACAAAAATCATCTTTCTAATTTAAATCTTCAATAGTGGGAAAAATATTCTCTCTGTTTGATTTATGACAGTAGTTGAAAGGCCATATAATTTCAGGGAGAGTGCTAAGGAAAAGACATAAAAAATACAAGTAACAAATGAGTCAGAAGTAGGAAGTGGCTCAAGGATGCAGAAGACATATGGAATGAGAAGCAAATCTGAACTACTTCCTGAAAACATTGTTAGAAAAGCTTCCCTCCACTCACTGATAATAACCAACAATAATATCTAGACAGCACCAAAAGGAATGATAGTTGAATTTACCTTAGCAGCAATTCTTTGAAGTCCTGTTAATCCAGATGAACAACACAGAAGTGGGATTCATACTTTGTCTGCTGTTTTGTTCATCTCTATATCCTCCAAGGAACCCAACTGCTGCAAAATCCCTTCCTCCTTTTTCTGGTCCCCTCCTCCTTCGCCTCACCAGTGATTATTAAATGCTATCCTTCTGATCAGCAGCTGTTTTGTGGAAAATGGTCAGTTTGTAATCCACAATGCAATCACAGCACAGCTGTTCTGGGAGATTATATGGGAAGTGATTGGTGCTGTGGGTTGGGATTAAGTGCAGAAGAGTGACCTGTATTAACTGAGTAGAAAGTTTCTTCAAAACACTGAAAGATTCTAGCCATCCCCATGTGGCAGCTATTTGGGAGCTTGTATGGAGGAAAATGGCAGCTTTGGCCAATGCTGCAAGAGAGGAGCAACCTTAGCTTGGAAACTGCCAGCACTCTTGGCATCAGGTCACCCCTTGCACTGTGCACTGTCTCAGCAGAATGGCAAAGACCAAAAGCATCCCAGCCCTAGGATCTCCTCCTACCTACACCTAATAGTTGCAGAAAGGGCAGAATAAAATAAAATAAAAAAAAAGAAAAAGAAAAAAATGGGGAGAGGAAAGTTTATGCAGCTGCATCTGCTCTGAGGACTGAGGATTTCTGTCCCTGAAGAGATACCAATACAGCTCTCCTCATGGGCACTTTTGTTGTCAAAAGGAGCCCCTTAGCAGAAGAGCTGCTGAGTGGCAGACTGACACCATGGCATCACTACCACGAAGGAGATATTTGAAACAGCAACAAGTCAAGCCAATAGTCAAAGTATAGGAGGACAAGGTAGATTGTCAGTGTCACTTTTAGTGTCAGCTTTTACCAAAATGTGAAGGTCACTGGGAATCCCAGCTGGTTCACACTGGATGAATTTGGGAACCTAGTAGAAAGAGACAGATTCACATTCACTCAAAGTCTATTCTGAGTCCTGAAAGTATAAAGGTTCTCAAAATACCTGTATGGTATCAAACCCATGAAAAGTAAGGACATCACCTCTCATGAGATTGTACTAGATGCCATAGAGTAGACCTGTACTGAGTCAAACTGCAAGGGAGGGGAGCATTCCAAAGGAAGACAAATCCTATCTTCCCCACAAGCACATTGCCCAGTGCTAAGCAGGTGAAGCTTGCACCACCACCAGGAGGGAACGAGGCGAAATCCCTGCATGCTGCCCTGCCAAGACAGAGGAAACCAGTGGTTCATCCATTCTCATTCCCCATATCCAACACCAGAGCCCAGAGGCTGGAGACAGGTGCAGAAATAGCTCTGAATGACAGCACAGCCTGTGACAGCCCTACGCAGCAAGGGCAGCAGACAGAGAAGTTCACGGTCCAGTACAAGGTCTGTGCTATCCTGGGCTATTGACCCTTCCTGCCCTGAGCAGAATGGGCAGTAGCTTTGTGGTTGTTTTAATCTCAGTTGCTGCATAAACTCTTCTAATATAGATAAGCATTTCTAAGATGGACTAACTGGAAGCAACGCTGAATGTCCCTGTGCTCCATGGACTGCCTGCAGGTTTCTGATTAATAAAAAGGTTCTGTTTGAAACACATATACTTAATTTACTGAAGTAGGTAGAACAACAGCTGATGCAGTTTAAAAGGAGAGTGTTATCTCTTTTTTTCTTTTTTTCAGTCTGTCCACATGTGGACACATTAATTTTAACTTCTAAATGTTCAGTTAAAAAAAAAAAAAAAAGGAAAAAAAGAAAAAAAGGGAAAAAAAAGCCTGGTTTACAAGCTCAAGAATAGATAAAGTCCATCTCTACTGATAATCCTTAACACCTTCCTAATATTAAGCTTGGTTAAAGTATCATTAAAAACCAAGATTCTCTGTCAGTTTCTAAAGCTGGGTTCATGACATATATAGCGATGAAATTAAACTGAATTCATTTTTTATGGATAAGAATTCATGTTGGGAAATAAATTATTCAGAAACATGTTGTGCTTTAAAAAATATGCTTATAGCAGATTTCATATTCTGAATAATGGCAGATATTTATCCTTCCAGAAGATGGCAATCTTTCTCTAGTCTTCTTTTCAGGAGCCTCTCCTGCTCACGTGTATGGTGGGGGGAAGCAACATCTAAGTTTAGATTTATATTCCTTCCCTTGAAATTCCTTCACCCCCCTCTTTTTTTTTACATTTTTATGAACACAAACTCTTTACCTTGACTTTCAAATGAGGTGTGGGTGTGTATATGAGCCTGGGAACACTTGAAATCACTGGGAAAAGAAAAGAAAAGAAAGGAAAGGAAAGGAAAGGAAAGGAAAGGAAAGGAAAGGAAAGGAAAGGAAAGGAAAGGA
>VZUI01054244.1:0-10956 GCA_013401135.1 Cettia cetti
AAGGAGCAGCTTCCCCCCCCCCCCCCCCCAGCCCCAGCCGCGAATGCATTATTAGTGAGGAATAATATGATTTTAAATAGAAAATTCCGATTTCCCCTTGCCCGGTGCAGCGGGGGCGGGCGGAGGTCCCGCAGTCACTCACCTGCCAGGCACAGAGCTGCCAGCAGCAGCAGCGCCCGGGTGCCCGCGGCCGTCATGGCAAGGACCAGCCCGGCGGTGCCAAAGGAGCCGGAAAAGCCTTTTGGGGTTTTTTGGGGGCTTTTGGGGTCGCTGCCCTGCGGTCCCGCCGTGTCCCGCCTGGCCATGGCCCTGCGGGAGCTTTATAGGCGCAGGCGGTGATGAAATCGCGGCGCGGGGCACGAAGGATTGCCCAGGGCAGAGCTGGGATGTGGCCCGCGTTGATGGAGCGGGGATTGTCCTGCCCCAACCCGCCTCCTTAACTGTTCCAGCCCCGGCAGCGGCTCTGACTCAGGCCTGGGGCTCTGCTCTCGCCGTGGGGACCCGGGGCTCCCAGGGAGGAACCACCCTGGCTGGGGCTCTTTGCCAAAATATTCATCCCGCGAGGGGTTGGTTCTGATTCATTCGGGCGTTTTGGAGCTGTTTCTGAGCTGTGGTTGTGCTCTGAGCCCTTCAGCTGCTCTGGGAAATCTGCCTTCTGCTCCAAGCCCTTCACAGCCAGCCCAGAGCATCCCCCAGGGCTCCTGCTCCTTTCCAATGTCCCCAGTTTGGGACCAGAGGCAACGATTTGGGAGAGAGGCAGCAAAGACACCCCCGGGCACAGCCTGGCGGGGCCAGGAGAGGATTCCCAGCCCCGAGCCTGCCCTGAGCTGCTCCCAGCCATGGGCACAGGGGATTCCTTTGCCCCTCTGCTCCTGTCCCTGTCTCCAGCACAACAGGAGGGATTCCTTCAACAAACCCTGCATTTGTTGGTGACTTCACCAAAAGGCAGCAATTTCTGTCTCTTGTGGGGGGAGCCCCAATGGGACACTCAGGTCTGAGGCTTCATTGCCATAAATCCAAAGTAAAGTGGAGCCTGGAGGTATTGGTTTGGTTTCAAGCCATCCTTCCAGAATTGCCTTCTCTTAGTGGTTTGCCATCTAAATGTGCAAAAATCTCAACAGGAAAACTCCCTGCACACCACCACAGTGTTCCCACAATCCCCACAATCCCCACAATTCCCAGTATTGCCAGTATTGCCAGTATTTCAGAGATCACCTTCCCTCACTGCAGGGCAGCCCAGGGCTCTCTCCCCATGCAGGGTTGGGGTCAGAGGTGCTCATCCAGTAAAACAAGGCTCTGAAAGCTCCTGCAGAAAAGATTTCAATAGGTCAGGCAAGCCTTGGGCCCCTCTAACTCACCTCAAGACGGACGTGAATAATTTTGTCATTAAAGAATATAGGTAATTAATAAATGCTTAATTTCTCATCACTTGACAGGGTGAAAAACATAAATGCCTTCAAATCCAAACTCCAGAATGGGCAAAGATCTGGTTGGAGCTGGAGGCCTGGAGTTTTATTTTTTGAATGCCCTTCAGTGGTTTAGTTCTATTTTTTTTTTCTTTTTCCCTTATTTGGACACATGTTCCTGTGAGGCTGAGAGGACAAAAGGCAGGGTGGGGTTTGCTCTGGGGGCTGTCGGTGACTTTGTGTTTTGGGAGGTTTTTTGGAGGAAAGCCTGGCAGGCAACAGGCAGGAGCTCATGGGGAGTATTCAGGACACGTCCCTGGTTGATGGACAATTATGAGCAATGATGCAACAGGAGCAAAGCCCAAACCATCAGGAAGTTCCTCCTGATCTGAGATGTTTTGAGGACACACAGCTCTGGGGGATGTCCTGGCACTGCAGAACTGCAGCCTGACAGATCCTGCCAGCTCCTGAGCCCGGAATGAGGAAAGGGCCCCAACCCAGTGCTCCCAGTGTCCCGTGGGATGCAGCCCCAGCCTCCTCCCATCCCATCCCTGGATCCCATCCCCTCCCATCCCATCCCCTCCATCCCATCCCATCCCATCCCATCCCAACCCATCCCATCCCATCCCATCCCATCCCATCCCATCCCATCCCAACCCATCCCCTCCCACCCCATCCCACCCCATCCCATCCCTTCCCTCTCAGGGAACACAAACCTCTCCCTGCACCCCACTCCATTCATGTTGGAAGATTTTCCAGCCCTGCACTTGAATTTCAGTCCATAATTCCCAAGGTGTCACTGGCGAGGCTGGAGCTGCTGTTCTGGGACAATTCTGGGCTCCCTGGCAGGGAGGGGCTCTGAAATGCTGGGTCAGAGCCAGTGAGGGAGCACCAAGTGTTGTGGGAGGTTAAACAAGAGGAAAACTTGGGAGAAGGGGTTGGCTCCGTTTGGAGAAGGAGGCAAAGCCTTGCTGGTGACAGGAAACGGGAGCCAGAGCCCTCCTGGGGCTGCAGAGTGAAAGGAAGAGGGAGCAGAGCAAATTGCAGGGAGAGAAATTCCAATTAAATGGGAGCAAAACAAATTTCACAACGAGAGGAGTCAGCCATGGAGACAGGTTATCCACAGAGATCACTGGAGATACCAGAAATGGGTCTGTGCTAAAGAAGTCCAGAGGGCGTGGATCCAGCTGACCTCCATGGGCCATTCCAATGGAACTGGTTCTGGCATTCCCACTGGAGAATGTCAAGCGTTGCTGGCATTTTTGGGGACCTTGAGGTGTCTTTGGCCTCATGAATTAACCTTTGACAGAGCAAACACGGGCAGTGAAGCACCACAATGGAGTGATTTGAGCTCCAGTGAAAAGGAGTTCATCGGAAAACATGTTGGGATGTGTGTAGGAATAGCTGCTTCCCAAAGCTGGGTTAGTAAGGCCTAATTGCTGAACTCATTCTGAAATTTAGGGTAAATATGGTAAATAAATAGTTTATATTGAAGAATTGTGAGTGCAATTTTGGCCTCATCAGCAAACCCATGAATACCTGTTCGTTAATTGTGCAACTCCCATAATTTTCTACTTTGCCATTATATCTTGTGGGTTTTTTTCCCAAATTCTTATCCCTCCAAATTGATCTCTTGAAGAAGAAAAGGCAATTCATGATGTTACATGTGGTAAAATATTACTGTGAATCTTCCTGAGGGTAAAAAACTTTCCCAATTATTATTTATTCCAAACTTTAGAACTGCTTTTAGTTCTGGAGCCCTGCTTGGAGCACCAGTGGGATGCCAAAACTGCTGCAGCAGCAGGTCATTAGTTAAGTGCATGGGAGGATGTTCCCTGGCTGCATTCCAGAGCAGGAACCTGCTCCCACTCACCCGTGGAGCGCCTCCCAAGCGGGGCATCCTCAGCACGTGGAAAGGACAAAACCCCCACGGGAGGGAGGGTCCCGCCGGGGCTGCCGCGGGCTCGGCCCTGCCGGGGTGTTGGGGTGCCGGGGTGTTCGTGTCCCCCAGCCCGGCTGGCTCAGGGTTCTCCGCCCAGCTGCCATTAAAGCATCAGGCTTTGAAGTCTTGCTCAAGGCAGGGGTGAGAAGCCGGGGCTGCCTCTGCTGGGGCGCTGCCAAAGCCCTGGGGTGTCTCCCGGGGAAGGTGAGGACAATCAAAGGAGCCTTTCTTCTGCCCGAGCCCTGCTGAAGTCTCCTGTGTTGTTTCGGAAATTAAAAATAAACCCAGCGCGCTGCTCTTTGTTTCCCTTTGTGCCTCCTGAGCGCTTCGGGACGCGGTGCCAGGGGCGGTGCCCGGAGCCCTGCAGGCAGCCCGGGGATCCCTCCCCGCTGTCAGACCTGTGGTGGGTCTGAGCTGATTTGTCACAAAAACAAAACATTAACGGCTTAAAGCTTCCCCCGATGGGCTTCGAACAGGACTGCTCTGAAATCGCCTGAAGATGCAGTTCCCGGGCGTTCGGACTCCGCCGTTCTGTCACCCCAAAATCAATCACGCTGACATTTCAGGAAAGGTCCCAAGGTTTTTTCGTGGCTCACAACAAGGTTGGAGGACGTGCATTGGTTTTCCCTTTATTAAAAACAAAACGTTTCTAAAAGAGGAGCTACAACTCAAGAAGAGGAAGGGTGGGAGGAAGATCAGCACGGAGAAGGGGGGCTATGAAGCATTTGGAGCTGAAATGGGTGTTCTCCCCCAGAACCCCTCATTTCACATCCGCCTTTCCCCTTCAGCTCTGAGCGAGCGCCTGCTTGCCCGGCTCCAGGGGCTGCAGCTCCTGGGGAACAGCAAATCCCCACAGCCGCCGATTAGCGCCTCATTAACGACACCGACTATTTATTAATTTATTTGTCAAGCATTCCTGGAGCTGAGCGGCACCCACAGAAAGCCCTGGGGGGAATTAGTCAGGCTCTGCTCAGAGCAGATTCAGGGAGGTGTGGCAGCAGAACCCAAAGCCAGGGGTTGAGTGATGGGGATGAACAGAAAGCTGCAGCAGCTGCCCCTTCCCAGGAAACGGTGGGGCATGGAAAAAGGAGCTGGTCCAGCAGAAAACTCTTGGGTTTATACAATCAACGACTCTCCTCCCTCAGGAATAAATTGGATCTAAAATTTTATGTCAGAAACTTGGATTTTGCAATCTAAAGGTTGTTTTTTTTAGGGGGGTGAAGATAATTTTGTACATTGTGCAGCCTGAGTCTGTGGATTTGACATTTATCCAGAGGTTTCCAGATTATTTACAGTGGAACAAGGAGAGGAATGAAGGAAGAGAAGCCCAAGGACTGACTGACACATCAAGGATGAAGCTCTTGGATGCAAGGAGTGTGTTAGAGCGTGATCTCCTCTGTGTGGAGCCACCATAGTGAATATTTTTTGCTTTTTATCCAATCTAGACAGAGGTGGGAGCCTGACAATTCCCAGAGGAGACATTCCCGGGCACTTGGATGCATGGAAGGCCCAGGAAATGGATAACAGGGGATCAAAGGCAACCTCAGGAGAGCAGCCACCTGGCAGAGAGCTGATTCCTGCAGAGAGAGGGGCAGTTCCTGGGTTTATTTTCCTGAATAAACTCAGCCAGTGGCTCCCAATCCACACCAGGAGTTCCTGTGGGGAAGCTTCTCTCCTCTGATGGCACCGTGGCACAGAAAGGAACATTCTGCAGGCAAAGATCAATCGAGGCTTTGCCAGGATACCAAATTTAGCTGAATATTCCAGGACTGGAGGCTGGGCTGGGTTTCAGGGATTGGTTTCAGGAGTTCAGACCCTGAGGGTCAGGAAGGTTCTGTGACCTCTGAGCTCTGGAACCAGGGAGGAGGCTCAGAGCCCTCAGGGTCTGGCCCAGGTGGGTTCAGTTCAAAACTGGAGGCCACAAAGAGCCCCAGAGTTCTCCTCTCCTGCAGGCAGGGCTCAGCAGATCCTGCTCTCACACCCTGCTCCCTTGCCTGCCTCATCCTCTGCAGTTTTACAGGCTGGGAATTTGGTAGTATTAATTAGGAATAATTAATTTGCCCTGCAGACATTGAGACAGAAATAGTGTCTGGTATGAAAGTGAAGAATTACACAAACCATTCTTAAAAGATCACAAATAAACAAAATTTCTTGCTTTCAGTGTATTTATTATTAGCTCCTTTGTAAACAAGCACATAAGTTGCCTTTATAGCCAAAATAAGACATGTAAACAATATTAATAAATACTAACAGGACTTGTAAATAAATTATCATCAGTTTTCTGAAATATCAGATACTTCACACATTTTCATAAATAATAATAAAATTCCACAAATTGAAAATATCTTAAATTACCACCCATGGTAAGGCTGGGAAAAAGGAAGCATGGTTGAGGTGAAAGACTTTAATGTCAGTGATTCTGTATCCTCGAGGATATTCGGAGTATTTTGCCCTCCTGGCAGTCAGGGCTCAGGGTTTTGGCCAAGGATCCACCCCTGGCAGTCCAGGGCCAGGCTGGATGCAGCTCTGAGCACCTGGGGACAGTGGGAGGTGAGCTTTAAGCTCCTCCCAACCCAACAATTCCAGGATTCCATGAAAAATTCCAAGGTTTCAGCTCATGCTTCTGCCTCCTCCCAGAGCTGGGTGCTCACTCTGCCAGCAGCTCAGAGCAGGAGTTTTCCCTGAGGTTCTGTGAAGGTGGGGCAAAGGGGGCTATAAAAATCTCTGTTCTAAAATCTGCTTCCATGGGATCCTGAGCATTCCCATGAACCCGGCTCCGGGCTGGGCCTGGGGGATTTCAGGCACTGGGGGTGCATTTCAGCTGCCCTGGGGGTTCCTGTGGAATTCACTGCACTGCCAGGAAATTCCACTGCAGGAGGTGCCCTGGGCACTCCTGGATCATGGGAAAAACTAAACCATTAAATAATGGAATATTCAAACTATTCTTTCAGGAAGTGACTTCCCAAAGAGGTTTGAACAACAACTGCCACCCAGTGGCCTTGCAAGTCAATAAATAAGTGAATGAATGAATAAATAAATAAAATACTACTCAGATAAATAAATAAATAAGAAATAAATAGGAAATAAATAAGAAACAAATAGGAAATAAATAAGAAATAAATAAGAAATAAATAGGAAATAAATAAGAAATAAATAGGAAATAAATAAAGGTTCAATAATAATGATATGCAGGACATACAATAATAGCTACCAGCAACCTGTGGAAATCATGTTAATGTAACATGATGGATGCTAAAAGTGTAACTCGAGTCTGGGGAGTTAAGAGCTGCCAAAATCAAGGCCACATTCAACTGGTACAAAAAAAAAAAAAAAAAAAAAAAAAAAAAAGAAGTTATGGCTTGGTAAGAATCTCAGATGGAAACTTTCCTTCTAATGGTGCTTCTGCTCTTGGGCTAATCCATCCTTTGCTTTCTCTAGGAGTGCTGTCCTGGATCCCTCGCTGGTTATCTGTGAAATAACATCAGAAATTGAATTGGCAGGTAAATTGACACCAGGATTCTCCCGTTCTCCTCAGAGCAGGAGCTGCAGCGCACCCTGGGGTGCCCTTACCTGCACAGCGAGGACCACTCGCTCCAGGAGGAGAGGTAGCAGCAGTCCCTGGCCTGCACCCACACCTCTGCTGGCCCCGGGGCTGGCAGCTGCACCCACTGCGCCTCCGTGTCGAACACCTGGGACAGGGACAGCTCCTTCAGCCTTCAGAACCGCCAGGGCAGCAGCCAGGGCCCCTGAGCCCAGCCCAGCCCAGCGGCTCCTGCTGCACCCACACCCTGGGGCTTGGGAGAGCTCGAGCTCAGCAGAACAGCTGAAAAGCTGATGGACCACTGAGGGCGTCCCAAAGTGACCCCAAAACACTGAGGGGTGTCCTGAAGTAACCCAAACTACTGAGGGTGTCCCAAAGTGACCCCAAAACACTGAGGGGTGTCCCAAAGTGACCCAGACACACTGAGGGTGTCCCAAAGTGACCCAGACACACTGAGGGGTGTCCCAAAGTGACCCAGACACACTGAGGGTGTCCCAAAGTGACCCAGACACACTGAGGGGTGTCCCAAAGTGACCCAGACACACTGAGGGTGTCCCAAAGTGACCCAGACACACTGAGGGGTGTCCCAAAGTGACCCCAACACACTGAGGATGTCCCAAAGTGACCCAGACACACTGAGGGGTGTCCCAAAGTGACCCAGACACACTGAGGGGTGTCCCAAAGTGACCCAGACACACTGAGGGTGTCCCAAAGGGACCCAGACCCACTGAGGGTGTAAATGACTCAAACCCACTGAGTCTGGTGTTCAAAATGACCCAAACCCCAAACCTAAACACTCATTAAACGAAAGGGTCGTTTGTTTAGCTGGTTTTTTCCTATTTTTCCTTCTTCTCCCAGCGCGGGAACCCAAAAACCCAGGAGCTGGGAGCCCTAAACCCCAGGACACCCCTCAGTATCGCTGAAATCCCCACTGAGGGCTCGTGGTGCACAAGAAGCATCCCCAGCCTCAGCAGATTCCCTCCCTAAAGGGTGGAGGAGCCAAAACCAGGGCGTGGGGAACGGCCCCATCTGCTGGTGCGGGCTGGGTCCCGGCCCCAGCGGGGAACATCCCCGGGGCTTGGATTCCACCCCCTGGAAAAGCGGGAGAACCATTCCCGCGGCACTGGGGTCAAGCTTTTCCCAGTTCTTCTCCGGGCCGTTGTGTGTCCGAGAGCAACTGGAGATTTAACCCTGTCACAGTTAATTAATCCCATGAATTAATTGGGAATCGAGGGGAGAAGACCAGAGCCTCCAGAGAAATGCTTCCAGATGAGTCACTGATCTCTTTTTCCCAATTTTCCTCTAAAGTCTGAGCTGCCCTGGTGTGAACAATGTACCAGGAAATTCCTGTCACAGATCCTGGGCTTCTGGGCTTGGGAATTGGGATTTTCCCCACCTGAGGCCCTGCACAGCCTCCTAATGAATTAGTAAACACAGCCATGCAATGCTGGGCAGGATTTCTGTCCTCAGTTGCCTCAGGGATCTTCCTGCTCATGGACCTGGCAAAGGCTTCTTCTGCCAGGACAGAATTTGCCACTTTTGGGGCTCAGCACAATTTTTTTTTTTTAAATTTTAGTTCATTATTCTTACATACAAAAATCATTTATACTATTCAGGCAAGAAAAGTGTGTCTCAAAAGTTGTGTTTCTACCTTTTTGTGCCTCTTTGTGCTTTTAACTTTGACCTTGAAAGTCAAAGGGAAGTAGGAGTTTGGGGTGCTCCAGGTCCTGGGGTATGTCCAGGTCACTGTTCCATTGGAGGCCACGTACTGACACTGGGGGGGGTCAGGCTTTACTGCAAGAGAGAACACAGAGACAATTAATTCATATTAATTAATTCATGTCAGATATTGGTGTGGTACTGGT
Source organism: Cettia cetti (assembly GCA_013401135.1). Lineage (NCBI taxonomy): Eukaryota > Metazoa > Chordata > Aves > Passeriformes > Sylviidae > Cettia > Cettia cetti. The sequence goes on from VZUI01054244.1 coordinate 8,755, forward strand.
GACAGTTTAATGGGAATGAGCTTTGGGGGCCTCCAAGCTAAGAGAGGAGTAGACTTGAGATGTCTTGGTGCTTTTCATGGAAAATTAAACTTATTCCTAGACCCAGTTTGGATAAGATCCTCCTTTTTTTGGCCTGGAGGATTGCAGAGGGCTCTGCTGGACACACAGGAACATCTTCAGCACCTGCTGACCATTCATGCATTTAGGAAAACCTCTGTTTCTTTAGGATGCTGCCTCATTTTCCTGTGCCCTGTGGCCACAGCTCCGAGCCCTCTTCCTCCTGCCCCTGTCTGTGCCCCTGCCCTGCTGCCCCTCTGGGAATGGCTGAGCAGGGAAGCAGCCACAGCCTGAAGCAGCTCTGAGAGAGGAGCCTGCTGGATTATTCCCTGCCTTGTCCCACAGAGCCCTTCCCCAGCCCCTGCATCCCCTGGGGGCGTTCAGGGAGCTGTGGGTGTCGGGAGAACGCTGCTGCTGCTTCACTTCCTCATCCTCCCCCAGCGTGGCAGCCCCTGTTCCTGTCACAGGGCCTGCTGGACATTTACAGAGCACAGGGATTCCCAGGCTGGGCTGAGCCCTGCCTTCCACTGGCAGCAGCAAAACAAAGCTCAGAGTGAAGCCCCGCTCCTGGCCTACTCACTGATGTCCCTGATGAAGAAGCTGGCGGTGCTGTTCTCGTATTCCACCTCATCAATCACCTCCAGGAGCATGTCAATGGGCTGCTGCTCCTCAGCAAAGGGGCAGAAGTTCTCCTTGTGGCACTGGGCTGTGTAGGTGGTCAGGGCCCCCTTGGTGACAGCCACGGGGCTGCTGCAGGACACATCTCCCTGGGGGCTGCAAGAGAGCAGGGAGAGGCTCTGGGGGTGCTGCTCTGCCCTGGAAGGTGCTGCCAGGGCAGCAACATCCTGCATTCAGGGAGGAGAGCTTTTGGTTTGCCTGTGCTTTGTCTGCCTCAGAAAAGGGTCACGTTCCCAGGGCTGTGGGATTGTTAATGTCAAATCCCAGCCTCAGCTCACCCCCTGCCTCAGCAGAGGAATTTATAGTTAAACCTCAAGCAGGATCTGTCATTTCCACCATCCCACGGCAAGCTCCAGCCTCCTCCTTGGTCCCTTTGCCCTCTCCCAAACCCAGCTGAGGAAATGAGGGTTGAGAAGTCTCCACTGGCAAACAAACCCCAAAGCTGCCCGAGCCTGCCCTGTTCCTGCTCTCAGCCACCTGAGCCCTTGGCAGCTTTGTCAGTGTTTTCAGTGACCTTTGCTGCAGCACTCCCTGTTCTGGAGAACCCCCCTGGGCAGTGGGAGGCAGGAAATCCCCCCAGGGTTCCCAGCACACATTTCCCTGCAGGAACCTGTTCCTGCTGTGTTCCTCAGCACAGCCCTGCCAGGGGCCATGTGCTCTGCACTGGGGGCAGCCTTCCACTCCTCTCTGCCCTGCAGCTCTGCTTCTTTCTGCCTCGGCTCCAGCAACTTCCCCTCTGCCCTCCAGAAACTGCTTTGCTATTGCTTAAGTTACCCAGTGGCTACTCCAGCCCGCTTGGACTCATTCCCTTTTCAAGGCTTTATTCATTTCTGAGCCACTTCCGTGCCCTCACTGAGTTAACTTTGTCCCGGTAATGACTCAAAACGTTTTGGGGATGTTCAGACTTGGAGAAGGGATCTGGGGGCTCTGGAGGGAAGGACAAGCTCTTCTTACTCGTTCAGGCTTCTGAGGGAGACCTTCACATTTGGGCTAGTATTTTCTGTCATCCAGGAACATGAGAAAATTCCAGAGTAGTTCTTTGCCTCACACTTCAAAAATGTATCCTTGGGCTCTGGACAGAGAAAGAAGGAAAGAAAGCCAGGAGTTATTTACTCTTCTTTGACAAAATGGCCAAGGCAGAGAGAAACAATTCATAAATTCACAGATTCCCTGGCAGTAGCGAGAGGGACTCAAATAAGAGACTCAGATGAGTTCATGCAGAAAATGCAAAACATCCCAGGCTTGTCCCAGGTTAGTCCAGAATGGAGAGGCCCAAATGACAGCACTTCAAACCTGGGCCAGACCCTGTTCTGCCAAATCTCAGAATCCTGGAATCTCCTGAGCTGGAAGAGACCCACAAGGATCATGGAGTCCAACTGCACAGCCCCACAATCCCACCCTGAGCACCCCTGGGTGCTCTCCAAGCTCTCCTGTCCCTGCACAGCCCCACAATCCCACCCTGAGCAC
>VZUI01054254.1:3281-30640 GCA_013401135.1 Cettia cetti
CACTGCACACATGGGCAAAACAGCCCAGAAACATCACTGCACACATGGGCAAAACAGCCCAGAAACATCACTGCACACATGGGCAAAACAGCCCAGAAACATCACTGCACATGTGGGCAAAACAGCCCAGAAACATCACTGCACATGTGGGTAAAACACCCCAGAAACAAACACCTGCACACGTGGGTAAAACACCCCACAAACATCACTGCACATGTGGGCAAAACAGCCCAGAAACATCACTGCACATGTAGGTAAAACACCCCACAAACATCACTGCACACGTGGGTAAAACACCCCAGAAACACCTGCACATGTGGGTAAAACAGCCCAGAAACAAACACCTGTCCATGTGGCTAAAACACCCCACAAACATCACCTGCACCTGTGGATAAAACACCCCACAAACACCTGTCCTCATGGCTAAACACTCCACAAGCACCTGCCCTCATAAATCACCCCCACACCACCCCTAAACCTGGCAGCAGCCTGGCACAAATCAAAGGTGATGCAAGTTAAAAAGGGTTGGGATTGGGACAGGTCACTTCACCCCACAACCCTGACTGGTTTCAGCCTTACAGATACCCCAGCCTGCTCTGAAAGGGAGTTGAGAACTTCCTGTTAAATTTCTTGAAACCCTGACTGGTTTCAGCCCTACAGATAGCCCAGCCTGCTCTGAAAAGGAGTTGAGATATTCCTGTTAAATTTTCATCCCACTTGTCTACAGATATCACCAGATCAGCCTCTCTGGAAAAACACAGTATTTATTCTTTAAGGAGATGTTAGAAACGCAGGCTCTGGAACAGGAACCTTCTGGAAATTCCCATTTGCTGCATAAAACAGAAGATTAAACCACAACCACGCATGTTATTGTTGGATAGTGCTAAAGCCAGCCAGGCCAAGAGTCAGCCACCCTCAGCATCTCAGTCTGATGCTGTTACCCCGAGCTCCCTCAATGGCACTCTGAGGTGAACATATGCTGCTCCCTCATGGTGAAATAAGCATTTAAATAGATCAGGAGCCTCCAGCAAATGAGTCAAATCTAATCCTTAATCAGCACTTGCTAGTTCACTAACCCCAGACAGATTATTTAATGCTGTTTATTGGAACTATCACAGCAGCTGGTTGTCTGCAGCTCCTCTCCCCAGCTGGTCCAAAGCTTCATTCATGAAGCTTTGATGAGGGTAAGGAAAGCACAGGGAGCATCCAAACAGACATGAGAGTGCCTGAAAAATCCTTCCAGAAATGAAATTAAAAAGAACTTTTGCAGCATTTGGCTGCTTTATCACTAAGGAACATTTAGTGTGGTTATAAAAGGCACTGAGTTACTGACACATGTTATAATTCCAGCCTTTTCTCCCCATTCTTTTCCCATTCTATTTCCCTTTTCCACTCTCTCTCTCAGGTTACATCTCCCTGAAAAGAGTTGTGTAGCCAAACACTGATTTGGGGATTCACAGGAGTCCTTCCAGCTGGAGCACACAGCCCTGAGCTTGGGGAATATTGAGAAACCACAGAGCCTCAGCTCACAGCCAGCCAGGCTCCACAGGAGCTGCTCCTATTTTTCATGGAGTTAAAGTCAGGCAAAGCTTCTCTGTAACAGCACCAGAATTCCAGGGCACACAAACTTCCTGCCCTGCCCCTTTCCACTCTCCAACCCCTGCTATTTCATGGTTTTGCAATCTTACACCACACAACTCTCAAACCTCTTCCTGCCCGGCTTCATTTCACATTCCCCTCGCTGCTTGCCAAAATCTAACTCACAGGACACTTTATTTATAAAATTCCCCTCTCTCCAAGGCTCAGGAATAACCTCACTTGTCTCATCAGCAGATCCAGTTTTTTAGCCCATCTCTCCAGCCAGGTTTGCCACTTATAGCTGGAAAATTCTGCATTCTCCACTGCAAAAAAGTTAAAACAAACCTATGGGGAAAAGGCATCACAAGCTCAAAAGGCAAATTAGCATTTCACTGGAACAGAGCCATCAAAATTCCAGGATTTTTTTCATTGAGCAACTGTTTTCACCATATGCTAGTGAAGGGAATCAAAGCTGAGCTTTAGATTAAGGATCAGCACTGTTACAACAAGAGCTAGACTCAGGATTTTACATTTTCCAGGCATTAATTGGAGGATCATTTGGTTTCCTTGAGACAAACAGTTTTAATCAGGAGCTGGAATCATCCCCAGGAATAAATTTGCCAGAGAAATCAATTCCAAGCAAACACCTCCCAAAGCCAGCCCTGCTGTGGGCAGCTGCAGGAGGTACCTGTGCCCCTCTCACATCTCCAGAGCACAAACAAGCCTTGCTTTTCTTGGCCTGCCAATCACAGAGCCACAGGATTTTTTGGATAAACAGGCAGGAGGGATATCAGTGTCCTCCAGAGGAAGCTGGAAAACATTCTCAGCTCTTGGGCTGTTGTGCTCCTCTCCTTGACACGTTTACAGGGGTTAAAGAAACATTTTCCCTGGTGGGATGTTTCAGATTCTCCAGCTCAGCTCGCCTGAACTTTCCTCACCAAACCCTTTTCCCGTTTTTTTCCCAGAGCTTATAAAACTCAGAGCCATGAATGGCTTTAAACAGAGGAGAATTTAGGACAATAAAAGCATTGTTTACTCCGCCCCAGCCCTCAGCAGGATATTCCTTTCCCAAGTATTTGTGCCCATCTGCTCCTGAAGAGTCAAGATAACTTGTTGACATAAATGTAAATCTTCATAAATCTTCACAAAGGTGAAGTTCAGGGTGTAGGACAAACCCCAGGGCTGAGCACTGGAGGGGACCTCACACAAGGTGCTGTTGTCAGAAAATGCTTTCTAATATTTTTTTGGAAAGGAATACAGACACAAAATGCATTTTTTCCTCCCAGTCTCCAAAGCACAGGATTTGTGTTCCACAGCTTCATCTCCCAGCCAGCGCTTTGACAGCTGAGACACACCCAGTTCTCCTAAGGGGAAATCCCCACTTTTATTCCAAATGTGTCAGTTTGTTACCCTCGTTCCTTGGGCTGGCCCTGCTATTCCAAGTATTTGATAATTTAATGGCACAATTACCATTAAATGCCATTTTCACCACGGAGGGGGCAGCTCAGAAGCACAAGCAGGGGCCACTGTCCCAGGTTGGCAGTGGCACTCAGAATTCCAGCCCAGGAGGAGCAGCCACCCCTCAGGGCTGCTTTTCCAACCCTGAATGACCCCGACAGGCTACGGGAGTGTTTATTTGTTCTGCTCTAAATCCATCTTCTCCACACTGCCACACTGAGTTATCTCCTCGTTTCTCTCCCTCAATCACTTCATTATTTCCGCTTTCCTCTGATGCTGATACATGAACTCGCATCTTTTGTTGCTCACGTTGTAAAACCTGAGCTCTCCCCTTGTAATGAGAACCTTTGGCTTTTTTTAATGGGCTCATTCCTTAATCCAAAACACTCAGGGAGGTGTAGGAATTCCTGGCTTCATTTCCTCCTCAGATCACAGTTCCAGTAAAGCTGAACAATCAGCTGAATCAACCCCAATAAGAATAAAAAAAGGAGAATATCATCTCAGGAATTCTGCTTGGGGTCCAAGGGTGCTGAGGAAAGGAACAACACACAATAATCATCAGCAAGTTGTGCAGAGCTCTCCCAGCAAACACACAGATGGCACACAGACAGTCAAATGCTACACACACATTTCATGACATTTTGGAAGCAGCACATTTGGATTTGAATACCCCAAGCTGTTACTCAGAGAAGCTTCTTTTTTTTCTTTTTCTTTTTTTTTTTTTTTTTTTTGCCACCAACAAAACTCTGCCTCGTTTATTTCCACGTTTCAATGCACCCACAGCACAGATCTTTGAGCATGCTCGTAGTAAAACTATTAACATGGATTTGGATGTTGCTGTGATCACTTTGCTTCTCTCCCTTGAGTCTGGAGGGAGGCAGAAGCCAATGGAAAAAGGAAAGCAATGTGAAAACCCGTGAGGAGGAGACCTAAAGGATCAGACCCTTCAGAAACTCCTCTTATTCCTGGAGGTGATTGATGTGACTTTTAGATGCCTCTGCCAGGTTGTTAAAGCTCTGTAAGAACAGATCCAGCAGTCCTGTGCTTCCTTTGCCCACCACAGAGATGGTTTTTTGCCATCCTCATTCTTCCCAGCCCATGCAGCAAATGAAGATGCCCAATTCCCCTTCTAAAATCAGATTCAAACCCTCCCTGGCAGTTCTGCAGCCAGCACAATCCCACTCCTGGCACTAATACATCAAATTTATGAGTGCTGAAATACGCTCATTAAATAAAACCATTTCACAGGTTTTATAAATAGTGGGGTTTTTACTGAGGAAGCAGAGCTGGCAGCCCACCAGCTGCCACAGCAGTGAGGGATAGGACACAGAGATGTGAATTTCTGGATTTTAACAAGCAATTTTATCCCAAAAAGAACCCAGCAGCATCTGCCCTGAGCCTAGAGTTGTGCAAAATCATCCATTCAGTCACCAGCACTCATCTTCAGGGGAAGATGCTGAGTCCCAAAATGCTGCTGTAAATCCAGGAGATGCTGACTCCCACAATGCTGCTGCAAACCCCACCTGCACTGAGCTCACCTGAGCCTTCCTGCAGGGTTTATGCCAGAAATCAGACTCAGTTCCTGCCCTACCCCAAACAGTCCCTTTAGCCACAAATCACAGAGTTTTATATAAAGTTTTATCACATCTCAAAGAAAGCAGAAGAAAACACTCCCTCGTGGGCAGGGTTTATGCCAGAAATCAGAGACTCAGTTACTGCCATACCCCAAACAGCCCCTTCAGCCACAACTCATTTATTAATAAATGTCCCTCATTTATATAAAAATGTCCCTCATTTATATATAAATGTCACTCATTTATATAAAGTTTTATCACGTCTCCAAAAAGCAGAAGAAAACTCTCCCTTGTGGGCAGGGTTTACAGGTTTTGGCTCCAGCAGACCTCAGCTCCTGCCCACCCTTCAGGAAGAGGGGATGTCTCCAGAGAGAGCAGAGCATTAGCAAGCAGATCATCTCAGCTGTAATTACACTTGGCATTCAAATAATAATTTAAGCCCAGAATAATTTGGTTTAGGCCCTCACTGGCTAACAGGAGAAATAAAAGGCATCAATAATCACCACAGAGGAATGACAGGCTGATTCCTTCCATTCCTGCTCTCCATCACAGCCCCATAAATGGAGCAAGGGAAGCTGCAAGAGCCCTGCTTGGAGAGCTCAGCTGCCTCTGAAACACCACCAGCCTCAAGCAGCCACTGCAGGAGCTCAGAAACAAACCTGAAAACCAAGATATTCAGAAATAAACAGCAGCTCTGCCTTAGGAATGGGTGTCAAGGGCCTGGAATTCGAGCCATGGTGCTTAGCTTTAGCAGGAGCCTCTGCAATTTTGTGTTTTGAACATCCAGAGGGTTTCTTGTCCTTACAGTGCCAGCCTAAACCCTCCTGTGAGTAAACTGAGCACTCAGTGCTTAAATAGAGCTTCAGCCATCTCCCCTTTCACACCCAAATTTAATCTTTGTTCTCTGTTAGCTGCCATGTCAACAAGCCTGAGATATAATCAACTTAGGAACAGAGCTTAGAACTATTTTTGAATTCTTCCTGCCCTCAGCAGCAGTGCCTGCAGGAAGCAGAGCAGGGCACACGTCCCTTATCTGGCTCCCGCACACATTTTGTTCTTCACAGCCCATAAAGCCCTGCCAGGAACGCACCTGGCTGCCCGGCTCGCTCCCGGCCTCGGGAATTGCTGCCGCAGCAATGAATGGAAGGATGTGGCCGCATAAAAGCACAGCCTGGCGGTGACAGAACCCCGCGGGAGCACATCAAAAAGCAAATTACTGCCGGAGGAGCAGCTCCTCTGATCCCAGCAGGGCTGCCTCAGCTGCTGAGGAGCACTGGGGAGCTCCGGTTTGTGTCCCCCAGTAGTGAATTCCTTGAAGAGCCTGATGAATTCAGCTCTGTGAGGGTTCAATCCCTCTGTCCAGCCCCTCGCAGAAAAACGGCTGAAATAACTTTGTGAGACGGCATGGTGGAGTGTGCCTCGGAAAAGCAAAAAAGGTTTTAATAAAAGAAGGAAATAATACAAAAGCAAAAGAACAGAGCTGTTCACAGCATGGGGACAGGTCCCACACAGCCAGTACAACACCCCCAAAATGAGCTGAGAAACCTGGTGTTTTTCCTTAAATATTGAACATTTTGGGTGGGTTTCTTGGCAATAAAACAGGTCCCACACACCCGCTACAGCACCCCAAAAATGAGCTGAGAAACCTGGTGTTTTTCCTTAAATATTGAAATATTTGGGTGGGTTTTTTGGCAAACAGCCCAACAGAGAATAGCTGCATGTCTGAGGAGCACCTAAAGAGGCCTGTGGGTGTTTTTGTCTTGCCATTGAGCCAATTGCAGTCAGGAGGGCAGAGAAACTTCCAGAGTTCTTCCCTTGGAAGGTTCTGGGGTGAAACTGGGACCCTTTTCCTGGTGCAGTGACACCCCAGCTGCAATCCAGACCAGAAGTGCACTCCACTGGAAAAACACAACAGCCTGGAACGGGAACCACTAATGAGATTCAAAAGCTCATTTTTATCTCCCCGGGAAATTCCTCGTGTCTACCCCCCCACCAAATCCCAGTCACTAATCCAGGGATGTCACCAGCACCAGGACAATGCCAGGTTTGTGACAAGGAGCTCCCGTCGTGGCAGGGCCTCACACTTTCAGATGTGCAGCACTCCTGACAGCCTGGCCCTTCCTCAAAGGCACATTAGGAGATAAAAGGTTTATCTGCACAAATAGTAAACATCAGCTGGCCTGAGCTGCTTACCCCAGCCATGGGGCTGGGAGGGCCCCTGAGATCTCTGAGGGCTTGGAGAGGGAGCACAAGGACCCCTGAGATCTCTGAGGGCTTGGAGAGGGAGCACAAGGACCCCTGAGATCTCTGAGGGCTTGGAAAAGGAGAACAAAGTCACCCCTGAGATCTCTCAGAGTTTGGAAAAGGAACACAAAGTCACCCAGAGGTCTCAGAGAGTTTGGAAAAGGAGAAAAGATCCCTGAGCTCCTTGAGGGTTTGGAGAGGGAGCACAAAGTCACCCCTGAGATCTCTGAAAGTCTGGAAAAGGAGCACAAAACCCCCTGAGCTCCCTGAGGGTTTGGAGAGGGAGCACAAGGACCCCTGAGATCTTGGAGGGTTTGGAAAAGGAGAACAAAGTCACCCCTGAGCTCTCTGAGGGTTTGGAAAACGAGCACAAATACCCCTGAGATCTCTGAAAGTCTGGAAAATGAGCACAAAACCCCCTGAGATCTCTGAAAGTCTGGAAAAGGAGCACAAAGACCCCTGAGATCTCTGAAAGTCTGGAAAAGGAGCACAAAGACCCCTGAGCTCCCTGAGGGCTCCTTTGCTCGGGGCAGTGCTTGGTGCACATGGGGACAGAGCATTTCCAGGTCTGAGGTGCCACAGAGGGCTCAAAATCAGACAAAACCCATGAATGGAAGGGAATCTGCCAGGGCAGAGCCTGGGACACTCCCAGCCCAGAGCGGCACTGCCTCACACGAGTTTGGAGCCAAAAGCTTTAGGGACACAGCCTTGTTTTGCTCTGGCCCAGGTTTGCTAAGGGGGAGATCAGCTTCTGCTCCCTTTACACCCCAAGGTCTCATTAAAATAAAATTAGAAGCTTCTGTCAGAGTACCAAGGTAGCCCAGAGCCTCTGAACACACCAGGAATTTCTGTAACTTTCCCTTCCTTGTGGCACAGGGTAGAATTCTCTCAACACTTAGGCTGCTCTAAGATTAAATAATTGGATTTCTCCCTCCTCTCTCCAGCCTAGATCCCCAAAGCTTTCCCTGGCAAAGGGAAGGAAGAGCAGATGCTCAGTTCAGATGAGATTAAAGGGAAATGCCCCATATTGGTTCCCCTATCCTGTAAAAGAAAAGGTAGAGACTAAAATGGAAGTCAAGGGGAAAGATCTCAGGTTTGATAACTGGTTCTGTTGCTAAAAGTAACAAAAAAAAAAGTGGCCAAATTTGCCACCAGGACCAAGGAACTTGGCTTCAAAAATTACCTTGGCCTGAGGAACTTGGTTCCACGCCATTGATTTTGCCTTGCCAGCCCACAACTCCTAAGAGTCAGAAACCAAAGTGTGAAATCCTAATTAATTATTTGGCCCCCCAGAGGAAGGAAAAGTTAAATATTAGAAGGGAAATGAATAATGGCAGAAGAAAGAAAGCAAGCTCAGGAAGAGCCAAGGAGAAATTGATAAATTGGGTTAGGATAAAAAGTTTTTATGTGTACATCTAGGCTGGGTGACTCATGAGATAAAACATCACCCAGCCAATGGCGCTGTTAGAGGAGGTCTCCAGGGAGGGAAACAGGGAAAAAAGAGGAATAGAAATGAACAAAGACAATTATGTGGATGTTTCTTTCAGTCACAACACAGCTCGAGTGGAGGGTGGGAAGGTAGGCGAGGTGCGTGGGTTGAGACACAAACAGGGATTAAAGGCATTTTGTTAAACCTGTATCCAGATAAAAGCTGCAATTCTGATCTGAAACCGATTAATCTGTAACCACTTCCCAGCACAAAGGGTGCCACTGACTGTGCAAAGAAGCCATTATTCCCTGATCTTCCTTAGGGCTGGCCCGGTCCTGCCACAACCCTGGAAAACAGCAAACACTCACATGGCTGGGGCCAACGAGCTGCTGGTTCTCTCCATCCTGCTCTCCCAGCTTCTCCAGGTGTCCTGTCTCCAAGGATTTTTCCAGCACAGCGTCCCCCAGTCCTAAGGGCGATCAAAGACCTGCCATGGTCATGGAACCACGTCCTGAAAGCCTCTCCCTGGTGGCAGACCTGCCTGGTTTGGCTTAGGGGTTTGGAGCATGCTGCTGTCACCAAGCTTTTCATTTTTATCTCTGCTAATCCCACTAATCTCTTGCTCTTTAGTTAAATTAGGCCCTCAGTAGTTACCAGTATTTATGCTCTGAGGATTCAGAGTGGGGTTGCAGCAAATCCAGTTTCTGTTCCCTCTTGAGTGACATCTCAAAACTCTCACTAAAGCAGGTTAGAATTACTAAACTAACTTTTTTGATGGCTTCTGAAGCACCCCACAGGAGAAATCCCAAGAAAGTCCACAAAGAGAAGGGCACATTCCCCAGAGAGAACAGACTCTGGACACCTTAACGTGAAATGACACAAATTAAATGCTCTCTCCACCAATTTCCTCACCTCTAAAAGGGGGAAAGCACAAAAAAAGCATCAGGACCATAAGTTCTAGGACAAAGCACCACCACTGAAAGGCAGTGCTGATCCAGGCCTAACAGAGCTGTCATTTCTCTCCCTAGAATTTCAAGGTGCAGAACTAAAACCGGCAACACAAGATGGGTTTGCACCTGGCAGGCAAATGCAGAGCAAACACGTGCCAAGTGTGAGGAGAGGTGTGCTCAGCTCCAAGGAGGGACAGGGAGGGGACAGGGACAGCAGGGGAAGGGGACAGGCAGGGCCCAGAGGAGCAAAAAGAGCTTGGGTGAGTTTCTGATTCTGTTTGCCATGAACACAGTAATGAAAGCTCTCAGCACGTGAGGAAGGAATCACCTTGGATGAATGAATTTCTTATTCTCTCAGAGAAGAGAACAAAAGGAGTTTTCAGAGCAACCCACGGCTCCAGCCTGATTGTTCCCCTGCCTGAAGGATTTCCTGGGCACAGAGCTCCAATTTTTGGCTTCACAGGTACCCTGAGCATCTCACCTGCAGCCCCACGGTGCCGGGTCTGCCTGAACTCTCCCCAAACTCACACTTCCAGTTCTGCCAGTGGCTGCTCCAAGGCCACAGTCCCTCACACAAATTCTCCCCAAGCCCAGGCTGTGTCACAAAATCCACCTGGGTGCAACTCTGCCAGATTGCAGGCACAGAGAAAGCTGGCCAAGCTCGGGCTGCAAGGCTCTGGCATTGACAGAACCATCCAAGTATATCCTCAAAGATTATGAGATAAAAATATGTTATACATATGTAAATATATATATGTTCCATATATTCATAATACATATAATATATATAATATATATTACATAATATACAATATATAATACATTATATATAATAGATAATATAATATACAATATACAATATATGATATGATATATGATACATACTATATGATACATACTGTATACTATAAACTATCTATTATACATTATACATTATGCATCATATATCATATATCATATATCATATCAATCATATCAACTATTTAATGTTTCATATTTTATATTTCATATTTCATGTTTCATGTGTTATATTTTTATGATAGACCATATATCATAGACAATCATTATATATTATATTATCTATCATATAATATATATTCCTTAGGTATTTATGTTCACAGGAAGAGCACCCACTCCCTGTACCTTGAAATTCAGGCCTTCTTTTAGAATCAGCCACTTTTAGCCCCATCACTTAACAGAACTTGAGCCCTCCCCTGCAATAATTAATTGTGCTGGGGAAGTTTCTGGAATATCCACGCCTTCCGTGTGGATAATTGCAGGTGGAGAGGTGCTCCCAGGAGCTTCAGGTGCAATGAGCGCCCCTCACTCATCTCCCTCCCTTCCTGGTGATTCGAGATGCTCTGCCAGCGCATGCTGGGAGCTCCTGAATGACTGGGGAACAAAGGGAATATCAACCCGGCAGAGCTCCCTCCTGGGCCGTGGCCTCAGGCAAGGAGTAAGTCATTAGCTGGGCTCTGCAGCACCAGAGCAGCTCCGTGATTAATCTTTTATTTCAGCCCAGGCTATCTGTTAATGTTTGAGGCTATTTGTCCATTCTCCCTGCCACGGAGTTAATTAAAAGTGAAACAAAGATCCACACAGGGTTCCAGGGGTGAGTTTTTACCCAATGTATAGATAATGCCAACTCCCTCCTTCCTGACCCCCCCAGTGCAGATTCTCACGGGAGCTACTTCAAATAAACACTTTATTCACAGAGAGAGAGTTGGGATAGAGCAAAGCTGTGGTTGTGAGCACTCAGAGACCTGCCCAACCCTTGAGGAAGGAATCTCATCCTCATTATTGTGATCCAAAGGGTCGTGTTTCCTCAAATGGATTTTGGGTTTAGTGGTGTTGGTGGTTCTGTGTTTGCTTGTTGGTTTTCTTTTTTGTTTGTTTGGTTTTTTACTAAAAGGAATGCTTCCCCTGAACACATACAAGTTCTCAAGAACAAAACCCTTACTGGATTTCTAGGCAGATAAAGCTCAGTGTGTGAAAGACACAAACAGGAAGCCTATCAAGATTATTTTGAACATTAATATTACTTTCATTACTTTAAATATTAAGACTCAAGTGTGGTGTGGAATGTGTACCTGAAATCATCAAATAAAATCAGAGCTAGTCACACTGAACTTATTTTCTTGTTTTCCTACAGAACATTAAGTTTTAAATTGAGCTGATCAGGGAAGTTTTTTTAAGATTTAAAAAAAAAAACCAGTTTTGTTTTTTGATGGAAGCAGTCGAACAGCCAAACTGGAGCACCAGGCTCACCTGGCTTGTACAGCACTGAGCTAGTCACACAGGCATGGGCACAGCAAGTGACCCAGTTAGGGATGGAAACGTGAGTGGGAGCCGCAGGAATCTGCCCCACACCCAGCCTGGGCTCTCACCGCCCTGCCCAGCCCTGCCAGGAGCAGAGACCCCCCAAAACTGCGCCAAGTTTTGGGTTCTGAGCAGCAGCTCTGCTCAGCAGGGCTCAGGGGGGCATCCACCCCGCTCCCCCGCGTGTGCTGCCTTGCAGATCGGGTGCGATTAGCTCGGGAAGCAGGGCTGTCACATCAGCTGCAGCATTCCCGGCTGGATGGGCTCCTCCTTGCTGCGGGGGGCAGGAGGGCAGCCAGGCTCTGCCGCTCCGGGCTCGCTGCCCTTTCCACTGTGCCATGTGTCACAGCCATCAGTGTCACAGCACGGGCAGCCTGCTCGCCCTCCTTAGCTTCTCCCGGCAGACACCAGGGCTGAAGGTGGCCACAGTTATCTCCAGACAGAAATTCCAGCTCTTCTTCCTCCCAAAATAGCAGGCACAGGACTTGCAGCAGCAGGTTTGCTTCACAAGGGAGGAGTGGTGGAAAAACTCAGGGCAGCAGTTCAGAATTTGGGGGGATGTCATAGAAAAGCCTAAAACACCACAGAACCCAGAACCCCAAACCAGAACCCAGCATGGGCAACCCCATCTATCCCCCCTGCCTCGTATGGGAGCAGATCTGGGACTTGCAGCTCCTCCAGCCCCACGTTCCCCTTCTCAGCAGCAGCCACAGGACATTTTCCATCCCTGACAATTGTCACTGCATTTTCACCTGGGAGAGACAGCCAGGTGCCACCAGCCTTTGTAAAATCCCTGGTGCCCATCTTGCCAAGCAGCCCGGGGAGGAGGGGAGGCTGGGAGAGGATGCAGAGAGGCATGGGCAGGTGTGAGGAGTGCTGGAAACAGCACGGAGGTGAGAACAGAAATAAAGCTGTGCCTCACAGGAGCTGGATAGGCAGAGAAACACAACACCTCTGCTGGGTTTGCAGACAGGAGACACCACGTGGGACACACCACCCACGTTCTTGGGGCTGGAATTCCAGAGCTGGATCATACAGCACCTCAGGAGAACCCTCAGGCACACTGGGGTAGCACCCCACAGCAGCAGCAGGGAAATACCCACAAACCCGGGGCTGAAAAGAAACTGGGACAGAATAATCCTCTGAAAAGGAACAACAGCAGGCACCTGCACAGGCTGCAGGAGCACTGTGGGGTTTCCCATTCCAATCCCACAACCAGACACGGGGGTGGCACAGCCAGAGGTGCCAAAACACCCAAAGGTAAGGAAAAGGGTTTAGGGTTCAGGTCTTGCAGACTGTCCTTGGTTTAGCTGCTAGTAAGAGAAGAGAATGTGCCTAAAATGGGCAAATTTAGGAAGTCTGGAGGAGAGCAGGAGAAAGGAAAAGCTGTAGAGCCAGTCTGGTTCCCACTACAGCAACAGAACATTGTCTCTGTGTTTTCATTCCAGCATCCTCCAGGAGTGTGCTGGCAGCCACAGGCACAGCTCCATTCATTCAGCGCTGGATGGGCCCCAAAATCTGCACCTTCCCCAAGTGCCTGACCCTAAATGAAGCCCCAACATCAGCACCAGCACCTTCCCCAAGTGCCTGACCCTAAATGAAGCCCCAACATCAGCACCAGCACCATCCCCAAGTGCCTGACCCTAAATGAAGCCCCAACATCAGCACCAGCACCATCCCCAAGTGCCTGACCCTAAATGACCCATTTCCTGTCACTGCCTCTGTGGTGGAGCAGGGACAGAACTCCAGTCTCCTTTTCTGGGTCTCTAATCAATCCTTTTATCTTTAAATAAAAGTTTAAAGTGCAGATCTCACCCTCCAGCAGCAGGGAGGACCCTGCTGTTCATGGACAGGCAGCAGACAAACCTCAGGCTTTAGAGGTCAAGGCCAGAGTTTCAAATAAACTGTTCAAATAATTACAAATAAACACTTGGTGTTTATTTGTTTGTTCGTTTATTCTGATCTTAGGTGTGAAAGAGAGGAGAATTCCCCACAGGAGCCCAGTGAGAGCACACCTTGAGTTTCGTTGTAAGGAAATAATTTATTTCAGAGACTAAACCCGAGTGTTTTTAACTTCACTCTGCACCTGCATCCCCGATGAAGATTTATCAGAGCATGGAAGCACAGGAGAGTTCCTGATTTGCATCTCATTGCCGTGGGTGTTTATTGCACTCTGATTCCAGGGCAGAATTGGAATAAACTTGTGCACCACAACCCTGTGGGACAGGCAAAGTGCTCGGGGCAGGTGAGCTCCGAAATGCAGGATCAGGGGAATACAAAAACTTGGAAAATATGGTGTTGTAATCAGCAATTTTACTTTTTGATTCAAAAAATGAAACATGCCATAAAAACACTGAAAATGTGACAATTCCTGATGGGTTGGCTGTGCTTTCTCCCTCCTCTTCTCCTACTGTGATTTTACTTTTTGCTGCTTCATATTTCTGCTCATCCCCAAACCACTTGGAGATTTTTTTTTTTTCCTTAACCAAGAGCCCACAACTCCAGGACCCTCAGCCCTTATGGAATAAATCAAATTTTGTCCAGGAGAAAAGCTTGAAAGTCTGTTTGGAACAAAAAATAAACAAAAAATCCCACCAAAACAGAAAGAAAACACCCCAAGAACCCCAGTGGAGTGTGAGTAGTTATAATTATGTTAAGTAAGATATATTTATAAGTTATTAAAGAGCAACAGATGCTTTGAGTTGTCTGTAAGAGATCAAACTCAAACTCAAAGCTTAAATTCCCCTCTGACATGTGCACATCGCTGCCCAAACCCCACGTTATTCACAGGCAATTCAACTGCCAGCTATTTGTCTTTTTTAAATGGAAACTTTGCAGAAAGTTTAGCAAAACCACACCAGGATTGTTCCCTCTCAGGTGCTGCTCTGTGTTTCCTGCTCTTCCTGAGGGTCTCCTTCAAAGCTCAGGATTTCTTGGAGATGCCAGGGAATCTCTCCTGTGTTTGCTGCTTTCCAAACCCTTTCCAAAAGGTCTCATTATTCTAAAAATCACTTGTTAGCTATCCTGCTCTTGATCAGGGGTCTAAATACACTCCTGCTTCTCAGCTGAAGGTTCAGAATCCTCTTTATTTTGAGAAATTAAAAGGGATGAAGACTCTAAGCCAACGGCACAGGGTGGCGTTTGGCAGGTGAGTGATGCAAATCCCACATATTCCCAAGAAATTCAAATTTCCCACCCCTTCAAGGCTCCTGTCCCCGCTGCTGCCACATCCACACATTTTTACATCATTTTCCTCCTCCACCCTCTCTGCCAAGAATTCCCCTGGCCTCCCCCTGACTCCTTGGCACACCCAGAACCTCCAAGAGCTCGATTTGTGCTCCCTGCAGATGTTCTTTTGTCTGGGAGCCCTTGATCTCTGCCTCCCTAGCAAGGAGCTGATAAATCGGCAGATGAATTTTAATATCCCCAGTCACAAAAGGAAATTGGTGCTTTGAGGAGTTGAGACCGTGTTCTTTTCAGGATAGGCCAAAAATTGAATTATTCAACTCTGCTGCTTCCATATTTAGGGAGGAAAAAAGGGCAGCAGGAGCTTCAAGGCTCAAACTTTTGGTTTTCCAAGACCGAACCCCAGCCTTGTTGTTAGTATTCACAAAATGCAGGTTGTAAAAGTAAAAACAATAAATATTCAGAGCTCATCTAATCCAGATCAAGCAAAATGCAGATCAGGGTCATTCATAAATAAATGAAATTCTGTAAAAAGCTCTTATTTATTTAACATTTACCCAACAGTTTCAGGGTTCTTATATGGAAAAGGTCAAAAGCAGATGATGCTAACAGCACCTGATATCTCCATATTGACCTTAAATTTCTTTTTCCCTCTTTGCCTCAGTGTGTTCTCATGAGAAATGCACAGAAGCACGACGGATTAGATACCAAATTCGACAGAATTTTGGTTTAAGATAAATAAAAGACGAGCTCTGGTCACCAATCAGTGTTCTTACATTCCATTTACACGCTTGCAATTTCTCTGAGCAACAGGACATGAAGATTAAAAAGAAAAAAAACCCCAGGGAATGTTTCCTAGACCTGGAGTCATGCTTCATCCTTTCAGTTTTGGATCCAGATCCCAGCAGCGAAGGAAGTCTGCAATTCCTGCATCCACTCCATGCATTTACAGCACAGTGCTCACATTTTACAAAGGCTTTCTGTCAAGCACCCAGAGAATGCCAGCCCCAAACCCCCAGGATTAACAGTGTCATCTTTTATCCGGGGCCTGCCGCCTGCTCCCGAGGAGGATCGCTGCTAATGAGATTAGCCGGGTGTGCTTCAGGAGCTGTGTGCTCACAGAATATTCAATGTGTGGCCAAAAGAATAATAATCGATGCGTAGCTCAGCCCACACTCCAGCCGAGCAGGATTTTTGGCAGCTGATTATTGCTCTAAGGAAAGCCTCCTCTCAATAGCTGTGCCAATTATATATTTGAGTTCATTCTGAAAGCACACAACTGGCTGTAAAAAGTCTGGTCCCACGGATGCTAATTTGTGGCAAAAGCTGTTCTGAGGACTCAAATGAGAGGTCTGGAGCAGCCTAAAGCTGCCAGCTCCCACCTCGCTGCTATTTCCAAGGCAATCACTCCCATCAGGAGGCTGGGAATACTTGTCAGCCAGAAAAGCGGCTCGGGAAAAGGAAATCAGAGGAAAACCACCACAGAATTAGGATGCAAGAGCAGAGAGAAAGGTTTGGGTTTAAAACTGAGTGGCTGCACAAGTGGAATCTGCAGGAGGTGCAAGAAGCGCTCTGCTGTCAGAGTTGTCCGAACACCCCATCCTCCCTGCGCCAGCCCCGGAGGATTTCAGTGCTCTGACTCCTGCCTGAGGCGCTGAAACCCTGCCGGACGGCCAAAAAAAGCCAAAAGTCACGGGATTCCTCTTGAAGGAAGCCCATCACAGCCTGTTCCTCAGTCCATGTTAATAGCTTTACCAGAACTCCAGTCAAGGCTCCCCCCGCACCCCGCAGAGGGATCGGTCCCCAAGGGTTTGCACTTTGCCTTCGCTCCTTTCTCCGCACAGAGCCGGCTCCCGGCGCCCCGGCAGTGCCTCCCGCACGGATGGGGAGCAGGAGCACGGCTCTTACCTGCCTCTGCTGCCGGGGACGCTCATCCACTCAGCGCCGAGCGGGGCATCCCATCGCGGGGAGGAGGAGGAGGAGGATGCGCTGCCGGGATGCGGGGACGCTCCGGGGGGATGCGGGGCGGCGGCGAGAGGCGGCCCAGCCAGCACAGCTGCCCGTGCCGGAGCTCATCTCAGCTCCAAGGACACGCAGAGAGCCCGCACGGCGGCTCGGAGCCTGCCAGAAGCTCCTGTTAACCCTCCCCCGGCTGCGGCGCTGCGAGCGGGGGCTCCCGGATCCCCGGGGATGTTCCCTCCGTGCCGTCCAATCCGGCCGCTCCCAGCCGCCACTCAGCCTCAGCAGGTGGGGTTTGGCAGCCTGGAGGTTTAAAAGCTGTCAAACCGGCCCTAAAAAAACCCCCAAATACTCATTATCAGCAGAACGAAGGGTGCTATGGAAAGGGGGTGTCTGGACCGACAGAATCCCAAACACACGGGACTGGAGGTGGAAAGGGGACTCGGATCTGACAGAGGAGTGGCCTCAATATTTTGGAAAAGGACTTGGATCTGACAGAGGAGTGGTCTGAATATTTTGGAAAGGTGGCTCAGACCTGACAGAGGAGTGGTCTGAATATTTTGGAAAAGTGGCTCGGATCTGACAGAGGGGTGATCCCAATATTTTGGAAAGGGGACTCGGATCTGACAGAGGGGTGATCCCAATATTTTGGAAAGGGGACTCGGATCTGACAGAGGAGTGGTCTGAATATTTTGGAAAGGTGGCTCAGATCTGACAGAGGGGTGGTCTGAACATTTATGTTTCATTTCACAGCGGTGTTAGAGAGGTTCTGAGCATCTGTGCCCCTGTCTGCAGCAAGGATAGAGTTCTTGGGGAGTTTAAGGATTTGTCTGTTCCCAGAGTCAGAGGGGTTAGGGCAGCACCTGGAAACACCTGGCAGGAGTGTCACAGGGGAGGCAGAGGTGCTGAAGCAGCTCAGGGTCACCGGGTCCAATGCAGCATTAAAGCCTTGCCCTGGAGCACTGCAGGGCTGCTGCCAGAGGAGCTCAGGGCTTTGGCTGGTCCCCTCTCCCCCGCGGGATCACTTTCCCCTTGCACATTGCCTTCATTCAGTGACAACACCAAATATTCCTCCCTTAAAAGCACACCCAAGGGATGTGGATACCAAGCTCTCATTAACTGTAATGAATCAAAATCCACTGTGAGGGCTGAGGTTCAGCTGCCTGGCCCTGCTTTTAACCACAGCTCAACACAACCCCTGGGACTGCCAGCCCTGACAGAAGCACCAGCTCCCACCCTGGGGCTGCCAAGTCCCAGGGGGCAGCCTGACTGTACAGGGTCAGAGAGAACAGACTGGTTTTCAGCAGGCTGGCATGGCCCACACTGAGCAGAGAAAGAAAAAATCAAAATCAAAAAGCACATTTCCTCAAAGGCACTGGCTCAGGGCTAAACTCCTACCACAAATGCACCACGGGCAGGGAAATAAAGCAGAGGCAGAAAACCTTCACAAAGCAAACCCCATCGCATCCCTCCCCTCCAAGACAGTCTAATTCGGGGTTTCCTCTCTCCTGTTTGTTCTCAAAGCAAACCTCAGCCTTCCTCTCAGAGTTTCAAGGCAGACATTGGCAAATTCCAGAGTTTGCTCTTTGATGCCTGTGGGGGTGCAGCCAGGTTTTGTGAGGATTTGAACAGGCTGATGCCACAGATCTCTAGAAAACAACTTGGCGCAGCAGAGAGGGGTGTCCCAGGCACCAGACAAAGCTGCAGACAGGGGTGCAGGTCCTGTCTGCTCTGCAGGCAGCCCCCGAGGTTATCTTGGGCAGAAAATGCCACCCGAGCAGAGCCAGAGCAGGAGGATCCTTCACCCTGCCCAGCCTGGCCTGTGGGAGCTGCTGGAATCCTCATGGGCAGGACAAGGAGAAGGAAATTCTGACATTCCCCAGCTCTTCCAAGTGGAAAAAAAGTCTCCCCTAATTCCCAGCATGCAAGTCCCACTTCCCAGAGGGTGGAATTTCCACGTGGCTGTGATCATGCTGAGGACCTGCCAGGGTTCACCAGTGCAGGGATCACCTCTGGGCTGCAGAACACAGACACAGCTAGCAGGCAGCACACCCACCCCAAACACCTCACTGGAGTTGTTCTTTCCAGATGTTAATCCAGAAAATCTGCTAAATGAACTTTTTTTCCTGTGAATTTATCCTCTTAGCAGCACAACCAGCATCAAGGCCTGATAATAAACACAATCCTGCCCCATCCCCTGGTGTCTCACTGGGGAAACTTTTTGCCTGGCCTCCTTACAGAAAGCACAGAGCAGACCCACGGCTGCTCAGGAAATTGGAGGTGTAAAGCACTGCTCTGATCTGCAAGCAAAATGATCTGCCTGCAAGAAACCATCCAGCCACCCTGCAAATTCACATCTTAATCAGTCTTGGGTTAGTCTACCCAGACCTGAATAAAAAATGGTGCTGAGGAGCCCAAATTTATCAGGGAAATGCAGGCATTATTCAAACACCACCCTCACTCAGATTGTGTGCTCCGTTATCTCCATCCCTCTTGCTTTGAGTGCTCCTCTACAGAAAGCAAAGCTGACCCCTTTGCAGGAGCCAACTCCTTCATGCATCACCTGCCAGCTCAGAAAAAACCATCCTTGAAGGGAGCTGTCAATGCAGAGCTTAAAATATTCTGAAGATGACAGAGTTACACGGGGATTTCCAGGGGAGCAGACACGGTGACTTCTGGAGGTAAAAACTCACAGTAACGGCCCCAAAAATCACATTTCTTGTGCTCCCAGCCGTCAGGAAATTGGACATCAGGTTTCCACCTGCCTGTTTTCAGATCTAAATCTCTTCCCTTGGAAAAAAAAAAAAAAAAATCTGTGCCCTGTTTTACCTCCCCCAAGCTCTAATCTCTTCTGCAAAGCAGGGAGTCAACACAAAGCCAACCCAGGGCTTCTGAGAAAGGAATTTGACCTCAAAGACTCATGTGGGTGTTGATAAGCTGCAAAAGAAAAACAGTTTGACAAACAGGGAAAAATAAACCCTCCAAGCCTCAAACATTTCACTGAGCCCACCTAGACATGGGATTAAGTCTGTCTGCACAACAGGTTTGTATTTATTCCCCTCAAATATTGAGTTTTCTGCTAAAACTGAACTCAAGAGTAACAAAAAACCCCCAAACATTTGGGTTTAAACAAAGGAAAAAAACCCAAATTATAGTTAAAAAAAATCAGTCAAACACTGCCTTCTTACTACACAACCAGAGTATTCTTTATTCTCTGAGCAGAATTAACACTTAGATTGTCTCAAAACGTTCAAGGCAGAAGTGCAGCATCCCATAAAGGCAGAGAACAAATTGGCAGAGATGGGATTAGAGTTTAGGACCAAACCAAGAGCTCCCAGTTATCCCATTGCTTTGCTTTTCAGACATCATTATTTTAGGGCCACAGGTTCCTTTCAGTCCTGCAGCAAGCAGGGAACGCAGCTGGAAGCTCTGCACTGCAAGGACAACTCCTAAATTATCCCAGCTCTGGCTCCAGCCAGCCAGGAACTGCTGGGATTTTACTTTTTCAGTTGCCAATTAAAGGGAAAAGCCAAAAAAAAAAAAAAAATTGCAAGTTTTCAGGAAGACCTGAGGGAAAATGAAAAGGGAAAGTGAAATTTGGCCCTCTCATTCCAGCAGGAAGGAGAGCAGAGGGATTTATTTCTCCTCCCAGCACCCATAAAATTGAAAGTGAGGACTGGAGCAGAGAGAAAGGAGAGCAGAGGGATTTATTTCTCCTCCCAGCACCCATAAAATTGAAAGTGAGGACTGGAGCAGAGAGAAAGAAAGCAGAGTCCTGAAAGAGAGGAAATTCCAGAAGAAATTGGTGTTTGGGATGGGGACTCAAGTGATTTTGTGTGATTTAAGAGGTCACTAGACATCAACTCAATCCCCTTGGGCACTGGGCAGAATTGTCCCCACTGGGGGTGGGCAAATGTAAATATGGAAATATAAATCTGGATGTGGAAATGTAAATCTGGATGTGGAAATCCAGTGTCCAGGAGAGTCTGGCTGTGTCCTTTCCCATCAGGAATGGATTCACCTCCTCTCCTGGGAATCACCAGAGCACTCTGACCCTGCTCTTGGAAAATGTTGCCCCTTATTTTTTGCCAGCCCATATTATACAAGTTAAACTGCTCAAACACCTGCACAGGAAAAAAAAAAAAATAAAAAGGAAAAAGAAAAAAGCTTGGTCAGCTGATCACAAGGTTGAATTCACAATCTGTCCACTTGTAATTGCTACACAAACATAAAAGGAGTTCCTCAGAATTTTTTTTTTTTCTGAGCCCCTGTGCTGCCATTAAAGAAGCAGGTCCCAGGATTTGTTCCCATTTCCTTCTGTATTTTTTTTTTTTTTTTTGCCATATGACCAAATTTAGTTTCAAATATATCAAAAGACAAAATTTGTCTCAGTACACCTGTGAGTGCTGAAGCAGAGAAATTAAAGCACATTTAGGCTGTGGAGAACTTGAACACACAAATCTTAATTTTCCCTCTGAACCATTCCTGGTTTAGATGCCATTTTCCACAGAAGAACTGAACATTCTTCAAGTTGTGGAGGTCAGGACAGATTTGAAAAACACTTCTAACAGATTTATATTTTCTCCACTTCAGCACTCTTTGTAGAAATATTCAGAATTTCTCCACTGAACTCATGTTTACTTCAGGAAACCCACTTAAAACAAGGAAAAAAGCCCAGATGAGTAATTTGAGGCAAAAAAAAAAACCCCAAGAAAACCCCTCATGCCCTGAGAACAGGGCAGACATGGCAGCAAAAGGCTGTGATAGCTTTGAGGTTTCTTTTCTCAGGAAATAAACCCATTATCTAAACCTTGCATGCAGTAAATGCCTCTATCTTCACTTGGCAGCCTCGTGGCTGAACTCCTCATCAGTGAAACTTTTCCAGCTCCCCTTGCAGTCCTCAACACCTCCACAAGGAGAATAAACAAAGATATGAAGGCAATCAGGCTGTCAGACACAGCCCTTTATGGTAAGATTGTTCATTTTCCTATTTTCAGCCTCTGACAGTGTTCCTGAACTGTGAAAAAACCCTGAAATCACATTTTCAGGTTCACATTTCACCTGAAATCCCAATCTGGTGTGGTGGTGCCATAAATTCAGGTGCAGCCTCAGCTCCTTGGGGTGATCAAATCAAATCTTTTCCATCAATCTGCCTCTGAAAAGGACTTTTCTCTTCCCATTCGTGCTGACACTCAGATTTTTAGGTGAATTACCTCATGCATTGTTGAGGAACCTCTTCACTCTCCCATTTCGGGGCTCAGCACTGAAGATCAAGCCCGTTGTTAACCCAGCCAGGGCTTTCCAAGATATCCAGAAATAAAAAGAGCTGTGATTAGCACACCTGAGGAAGAAGGGGTGCAGAGGAGCCAGAGATCTCCTGCAAAACCCCCAGCAGGCTGAGCTGTCTGCTCTTAGATGTCAAAAGTCTGCTCTCCAACAGTGCCACTTGCAGTCACACCTCAGCGTTTGGCAGCTCCAGGGCTGCAGTTCCAACCCCTCACCCTCGAATTTTGCCTTTTTGTTTTGGTGAAAAAGCAGAGCTTTGTGCCAAGTTCTGCACCCACAAAAGCCTGGTGCTGCTCCAGATTTAACGGGGTGCTGCTCCAGATTTAACGGGGTGCACTCAAGCTCCAACACACAGAGTTGATTCTGTGCATGGGGAGGGAAAATCAATCCCAGTTTAGGGCAGGATTCGGAGCCAGAATTCAAATTATTTCCCAGAGTTATGGCCACAATTGAGGACTTTTGCTTTAAAGTCAGGCGGAGAAAAGAGTCACAAGATCCCCACTGTGCCCCGTCCCCCCAGCCCAGTGGTCACTGCCATGGAGGCCAGGAAAAGCAGAAATCTCAAATTACACCAGGCACAGGCAGCAAACAATAAATACCAGAGATATAAAAGTTCACGAGGCCTCCAGGCTGCTTCTTTCAAGGGCTGGGGTGTTTAATAATAAATGGGAGATTAATCCAGCTCTCCATCAGCAGGGCAGGCCCTGGGGGAGAGCTCGAGGATGGAGGCTGATTTTATTAGAGCCATTTAACATATTCCCAGTGTCTGCTCCATCCCAACCCTCCCAAAAAAAAGATCTTTGCAGCAGCGAAGAGAACAAAGAGAGTGAAAAATCAAGGGTGCTAAAGCAGGAAAAGCTCTCCTCTTCAAAATGAGAAACTTCCAGGGTGAGAGGAGGGCTGCACGGAGCATATGGGGAGAGCAGCTGCTTCCAGGGCTCCAAATTCCCCTGTTTTTTCTGGAATAAAACCACAATAAACATTCCCCAGCCCGGCCTCGGGAAGAATATTGGTTTATACAGAGATGCCAAACCCACAAGCCTTAAAAGCTTCTAAACTCCTTCAATTTTTTAAGAGCTCAGAACTTTTTATTCCTCAAACTCTAAGACCTGTGCTTAGGCAAAAAAAAAAAAAAACCCTTAAAATTTCTTTATTCCTTGGACTACAAGATGTGCTTAGACAAAAAGCCTTAAAAATTCTTTATTTCTCTAACTCCAAGACCTGTACTTAGATAAAAAACCTTAAAAACTCTTCATTCCTCTAACTCCAAGATGTGCTTAGGCAAAAAACCCAAACCAAACCAAAACACCCCCACCCCCCGCAAAAAAAAACTAAAACAAAAACCAATCAAACAAACAAAAAACCCCCTTAAACCCTTTAAAATTCTTTATTCCTCAAAGTCTAAGATGTGCTTAGGCAAAAAAAAAACAAAAACAAAACCCTTAAAAATTCTTTTTTCCTCAAAGTCCAGCACACATGCTTAGGCAAAAACATCCTTAAAAACTCTTTGTTCCTCAAACTCTAAGAGATATATTTAGGCAAAATCTTTAAAAATTCTTTATTCCTCAAGCTCCAACACACATGATAAAAAACCTGAAAAACTTCATTTCTTGAACTCCAAAATGTGCTTAGGAAAAAAAAAAAAACAACAAAAACTTCAGGAACTCTTAAACTCCAGGATGGGCTTAAGCAAAAAAATCCTATCAGGTGCCTGGAGCTTGAGCATGGGCACTCTAAAAAAAAAAAAAAAGGATTTTGGTATCTCCACAAAAACTTTTATTTCTCCCAGTGAAAGTGAAAAATGCAGCAATAAAGTCACAGCTGCTCCAACCTCTTCAATCAAGTTCCTGAAACTGCTGGAAAATATTATAATCAACCTTTGTGGCATCTGCCATGGGGAAATTGAAGGAATATCTGCTCCAGAAAGATACTGACAAATCTGACTAAAATATTTAGGGAGCAAAAGGCTCTTTGGATGTGTGAGATTTGTGGTTTTTGTTTTTCTTGCCCAAATTTCCAACCCCAGGTGAGGTTCTGGCAGAGTCACCAGAAGATTGAGCACCAGGAGCATTTGGGATTTGCAGGGTTATAAGAACAGTTCATCTCTTTCATGTCCCTCTGCTAAATAATTTCAATTAAAAAAAAAAAATCCTCCTTGAACATGCAGATATGTACAGAGTGTGTGATAATGAAAAAAAACCAACACTTCCTTTGAAATTCATCCATTCTTCCTTCATGAAAACCCAAGTCTCACACTCCAGTGCTAGCCCAGGAGCAACTCAGCAGCTGTGAATCAAATTCAAGCTGCAGACACCAACAAAAAACCCAATTTCTGCCATTAAATACATGAATAACCACCAGCTGAGGAGAGAAGTCATGGAACAAGCTAAATCCAATTCAGAACCTGGAGTGAAATATTTGGCTGAAAGGTTTTAAGGTTTCAGAGCTCAGACTGAAGCATCTGCTCTGGGTTTCCAATCAGCAGCTTGCAGAAAGCTGGACCAAAAAAAAACTAAAGGAGCCCACTCCAAATGTGGAAATTGGGTCGAGATAAAAACTCCTCTGGCAAAGTTTCTTGGGTTTGGTTTCCCCTTGCAAAGGCAGTGCTGGCTGAAGAAAGGATCTTACCTGAGTTTGGGGGTGTTGGGGGTTTCCCTATGGGTTGGCTTCTCCTTGCACACACAGAGGAGCTGCCTTGGCAGAAAATGTTGTACCTGTTGCAAACATCCCTGTGAGACAGATTATGGGAAAAAAAAACCCCAAAACAACCCACAACCCAAAATTATCCTTTAAACAAAATTTTTAGCTTAGGAAGTGGAAAAAAAAAAAAAAAAAAAAAGAGACAGAGTTATGAGAGAAATAATAATTAAAAAAATATAATGAGAGTGTTTTCTTAGTTACGGATAGCTAAAAAAAAAAATCCAGTAATTCCTTAACACAATATACCAGGGACAAATAATCCAGTGCAGCAGCAAATTTGCTTCTTCTGGAGATAAAGATTTGATTATTTCAGTGGGAGTCAGAGAAAACTCGATATGAAATCTGAGGATTCTACTAATCCAATGCAAGAGACAAGCTCTTACATGGGAGAATTGATAGAGAGAAAGCACTTGCCTGTCTCAGTAAAAAAAGCTGGAGGAGCCTGGCAGGGAAAATTCCCTTCAGTTCCTTCAGGATGAAGTGCAGGATTTGAATTTTAAGCTTTCCAGTACAAGGCATTTAGATGCAAATTCTTCCTGCTGTTATCTAGATCCGGGCTATCTGAACACCTCTGTCCCAGCTGGGATTTTTATTCACTGCTCCCCCAAGGGAAGTGTTGATGCTGCAGAGCTTCCTGGGGGAGCAGCAGCTCAGGAAAAGTGGAATATTCACAGCAGTCACTCCGGGAAGATCTGGCAGCAAACAGCCTCGGGGAGGGGGGAAGGAAGACCTGGTGGCATTTGCCAATATTCCCCTTCGATGTGACAAATTCAAAATAAAACCTGAACTCAGAAAGCACAGAGGCCGTGCTGGCAAGTTTTTATTTTCCCCTTCCTTTTCTATTGTATTTTTGGGCTCCACTGCCATGATTTTATGCGTGCTCAGGTCACACTGATCTTTCCCCAAGGACATTTTCTGGCTGAAATGCTCCAGAGAACTCCAGGGTGAGCTGTCTGCAGGGACAGAAGGCGCAGACAGAGTCACTCTGAGACTTCCTGCCCTGATTCCCTTTTTTCCCATCCCTCCCCCAGGATTTGGGAGGTGCAGAGCAGCCTCTGGGCTGACAAGAAGCGTAAAGATGTGTCTGCCAGGATCAAAAAGTAGAAGAGCTCAGCCAGTCTCCAGAGAGCAGAAGGAAAATCCGGAGGAATTGGGAGCCCCGGGGGTCAGGGCTGGTGGAGGCAGGGCCAGCTCTCATCCCTGGCTCTGGCTCCTCCAGGCTGTGGCAGCAGCAGCTCTGCCAGCCTGCAACAATCACGATTATTTCCAGAGCTACAGCAAGTTCTGGACCTTCCAAGGAGGAATCCGTGCCAGAGCAGCTCTTCATAGCTCCAGGGGATGCATCAAATATGGAAGGATGAATTCTTTTTGCTGGTATTACCCAGACTTGTGCTCCTGCTGCAGCTGTGTCCTGCTAGGCTTTGTTACATAAACACAGCCAGTGCTCTCCCCGAGGCTGAATTTCCCTTTTTGGAGGGGAAAAAAAAAATTCAGATGCTCTCCCCAGTCTGAGCAGGGGGAGATGAAGCTCCATCACATCAGGGCAGTGGGGATCTGCATTACCTGGACATTTTCCTGTCACGGGCTCCAGCCCTTCCAGCCTCCTCCAGCAAATCCATGCCTGATCCTTGTTTGTTCACCTGCACTGGAAAAGGAAATGAACTTTTCCACATTTTGCTCTGCAAAAAATACTGGGGGGGCAGGAGAGAAGCTTTGGATTAAAAACGGGGAAGAGCTGACCTTTGCAGCCCAAATCTTGACATTAAAGCTGTGATTGAACCAGGATGGAGCTGCCCAGCAGGGAGTTTGTGTTCATCCCCAGGGGGATGCAGGATTCCCCACCGTGAGCTGCCAGGTGTCACCACCCTGCCTTCAGAAGCTGATTTTAAAAAATCAAGATGCTTCTACAAAGTGTTTTGGGGTTGCATTTGGGGAACAGGATCTGTATAAATAATAATAATAAAAATGAATAAATAAAAAAGCAAAAAGGAAAGGAAAAAGAAAAAAAACAGGGAAAAAAAAGAGCAAAAATAAGCAAAAAAGGAAAAAACCCCACCCCAAACCAAAAACGTTGTCCTCAAAAAGAGGAACTCCAATTTTTATTTTTTTTTTCCCTCTACATCTTTAAGCCTGGAGAAGCTGCTGAGATGGGAACCAGAGAACTGCAGGGAGCAGGACGTGGCAGAGCCTCTTTGCAGCAGGGCTGGACTCCCTTCAAGCTTTCTGTAATTGATTTAATTTGCATGCAGTGGCCTCAGCAGGGCAGGAACTGCACTTTGCTCAGGGTTTGCAGCACCTCACCAGACACCTTGGCCGTGCTCAAGGCTCCTAAATGTTAAATTATAATAATTAAACAGTGAGGTACATGGATCTATTTTTATTTCTGGCCTGGGGGGATTAATGCAGCACCTCAGGGAGTTATAAATGGGGTTTAAGGTGTTTGAGTGGCAGGAGTCAATCAGGCACTGTGAAAAACACGGTTCACTTTTATGTAAAAGTTATAAGTTTAATAAAAATAAAATAAAATAGACAATTAGGAGACAAAGAAACAAAGCTTTTCGGCCGAGGTGCTGATACCAACAAGATCAGCACACCGTCTCTCTTCAGATCCTTTGTTTTAAGGACTCCTGTATTACAATATTTAAATAAGCTTATGCATGATTCAAATATTCATTT
>VZUI01054256.1:0-10081 GCA_013401135.1 Cettia cetti
ACCCCCTCAGTTCCCCCCCCCCGAGCCCCCCGAGCCCGCAGACCCCTCCCAGGGGGCTCCCCGCAGACCCCTCCCGGGGGGCTCCCCCGCAGACCCCTCCCGGGGGGTTCCCCCCTCAGACCCGTCCCAGGGGGCTCCCCCTCAGACCCCACTCGTGGGGATCCCCCTCAGACCCCTCCCGCGGGGTTCCCCCCTCAGACCCCTCCCGTGGGGGTTTCCCCCTCCGACCCCTCCCCTGGGGGATCTCCGCAGACCCCACTCGGGGGGTTCTCCTCAGACACCACTCGTGGGTTCCCCCACAGACCCTTCTCGGGGGCTCCCCTCAGACCCCTCCCATGGGGGGATCCCCGCAGACCCCACTCGGGGGCTCCCCGCAGACCCCTCGGGGGTCTCCCCGCCGCCCCCCGCCTCACCTGGCGCAGCGCCGCCTCCAGGCGCGCCTGCTTGGCCAGGGAGAGTTTGCAGACCAGGTCCCAGCGGGAGCTGAGCTCCTCCACCTGCCGCTGCAGCCACTGCGAGTCCCCGCTGCTGCTGCCCCGCGTCAGGTCCCGCACCGAGCGCTTCAGCGTCTTGATGCAGCTGGCGCGTTTGCCCAGCTCCTTCTGGAACACCTGCCCGGGGCAGAGCACGGGGATGGATGGCAGCGGGGTGTGCGGGGAGGCGGGCACCCCAAATCGGCAGGGGAATGGGAACGGGGTTCATGTGCACCCCAAACCCTCAGAGAAATGGGAACAGGGTTAATGTGCACCCCAAATCCGCAGGGGAATGGGAATGGGGTTAAAGGGCACCCCAAATCCACAGGGGAATGGGAACGGGGTTAATGTGCACCCCAAATCCACAGGGGAATGGGAACGGGGTTAATGTGCACCCCAAATCCGCAGGGGAATGGGAATGGGGCAGCAGGGCACCCTAAATACACAGGGGAATGGGAACGGGACTTCACGGCACCCCAAATCCGCAGGGGAATGGGATTATTGTGCACTCCAAATCTGCAGGGAAATGGGAATGGGACTGCAGGGCACCCTAAATACACAGGGGAATGGGAGCGGGGCTGCAGGCACCCCAAATTCGCAGGGAAATGGGAATGGGGTTAATGTGCACCCCAAACCCTCAGAGAAATGGGTACGGAGCTCCATGGCACCCCAAATCCAAAGGGAAATGGGAACGGGGCTGCAGGGCACCCCAAATGTGCAGGGGAATGGGAATGGGATTATTGTGCACCCCAAATCCACAGGGGAATGGGAATGGGGCAGCAGGGCACCCTAAATACACAGGGAAATGGGAATGGGGCTGCACAACACCCCAAATCCATAGGGGAATGGGAACGGGGTTCATGTGCACCCCAAACCCTCAGAGAAATGGGCACGGAGCTCCATGGCACCCCAAATCTGCAGGGGAATGGGGTTGCACAGCACCCCAAATCCGCAGGGGAATGGGATTATTGTGCACCCCAAATCCACAGGGGAATGGGAATGGGATTATTGTGCACCCCAAATCTGCAGGGGAATGGGAATGGGATTATTGTGCGCCCCAAATCTACAGGGGAATGGGAATGGGGAGGCGGGACACCCCAAATCCACAGGGAAATGGGAATGGGATTATTGTGCACCCCAAATCCACAGGGTAATGGGAATGGGGCAGCAGGGCACCCCAAATCCAAAGGGAAATGGGAATGGGGCAGCAGGGCACCCTAAATCCACAGGGAAATGGGAATGGGGTTCATGTGCACCCCAAATCCACAGGGAAATGGGAATGGGGTTCATGTGCACCCCAAACCCTCAGAGAGGTGGGCATGGGGATCCTGGGGACACAGCCTGGGGTCGCCCCCTGTGGTCCCACCCCGGGGTCCCACCCTGGGGTCCCACCCAGGGGTCCCCCCCGTCCCCAGCGCTGTCCCCCGCTCCCCACCTTATGCTTGTCCATCAGGTCCCCCACCAGGTCGCGGTCCCCCCCGACGGGCGCGTCCTCACTGAGCTGCGGCTCGGCGCGGTACAGCCAGTCCATCAGCGCCTGCAGCGCGTCCGGGAAGCGCCCCGAGAACAGCAGCCTCTCCTCCAGCTGGTGCTGCCTGCGGGGCAGAGGGACACCCCGTGGAGTGACCCCGCAGGGACACCCCATGGAGTGACCCCATAGAGTGACCCCACAGGGACACCACAGGGTGACCCCATGGAGTGACACCATAGAGTGACCCCACAGGGACACCATAGAGTGACCCCATGGAGTGACACCATAGAGTGACCCCACAGAGTGACCCCCCATGGAGTGACCCCACAGGGACACCATAGAGTGACCCCATGGAGTGACACCCCACGGAGTGACCCCACAGAGTGACCCCACAGAATGACCCCCCATGGAGTGACCCCGCAGAGTGACACCCCACAGAGTGACACCACAGAGTGACCCCACAGAGTGACCCCATGGAGTGACACCCCACGGAGTGACCCCAGAGTGACCCCACAGGGACACCCCACAGAGTGACCCCACAGAATGACCCCCCATGGAGTGACCCCACAGAGTGACCCCACAGGGACACCCCATGGAGTGACACCACAGAGTGCCACCCCATGGAGCCACCCCATGGAGCCACCCCATGGAGTCACCCTATAGAGCTGGCAGTGCCACTATGGACAGAGATTGGTCCTGGCAGTGTCCCCATCCCCCTTCCCATCAATCCCATTCCCATCCCATTCTCAATCCCAATCCCATCATTCCCATTCCCAATCCTATCATTCCCATCCCATCCCATTTCCATTCCTATTCCCATTCCATCCCAACCTCTTACCCACCCCATCCCCATTCCCAATCCCATAATTCCCATCCCCATTCCCATTCCCATCATCCCCATTCCCATCAATCCCATCATTCCCAATCCCATCATCCCCATTCCCATCAATCCCATCATTCCCAATCCCATCAGCCCCATTCCCACCCCCATTCCCATCAATCCCATCATTCCCAATCCCATCCCCACCCCCATTCCCAATCCCAATCCCATCATTCCGGTTCCCAATCCTATCATTCCCACCCCATACCATCCCTATTCTCATCCCCATTCCTATCATTCCCACCCCCATTCCCATCAATCCCATCATTCATTCCCAATCCCATTCCCATTCCCATTCCCATCATCCCCCCCATTCCCATCAATCCTATCATTCCCGATCCCGTTCCCATCCCCATTCCCATCATCCCCATTCCCCTCAATCCTATCGTTCATTTCTTTCCCCATTCCCATTCCTATTCCCATTCCCAATCCCACCGTTCATTCCCGTTCCTGTTCCCATCCCATCCCCATCCCCATTCCCATCATTCCCATTCCCAATCCCACCATTCCCGTTCCCGTTCCCGTTCCCATCCCCATTCCCATTCCCGTTCCCATTCCTGTTCCCGTTCCCATTCCCATCCCCATCCCCGTTCCCGTTCCCATTCCCGTTCCTGTTCCCATCCCCATTCCCGTTCCCATTCCCGTTCCCGTTCCCATCATTCCCGTTCCCATCATTCCCGTTCCCGTTCCCATCATTGCCGTTCCTGTCATTCCCGTTCCCATTCCCGTTCCCATCATTCCCGTCATTCCCGTTCCCGCTCCGCCCTCACCTCTCCGCGGCGCGGTTTCCCAGCGCGTCCCAGCGCTCCTTCAGCTCCGCGAGCAGCTCCTCCAGGGGCTGCAGGTCCTGCGGCAGCCGCGCCCCCTCCCGCAGCGCCCGCCCGCTGCGCAGCGTGGCCTCGTACACCGGCCGCTTGGCCCGCAGAACCTTCTGGAACGCCTGCGGGCCCCCCGAGCCCGGCCGTGGGTGGGGGACCCCGAGCCGAGCCCCTGGGATCCCTGAACCGAGCCCCGGGACCCCCCGAACCGAGCCCCGGGACGCCGGAACCGAGCCCCTGGGACCCCTGAACCGAGCCCCTGGGACCCCCGAACCGAGCCCCTGGGACCCCCGAATCGAGCCCCTGGGACCATCCCGAACCGCACCCCTGGGTGTTGGGACCCCTGAACAGAGCCCCTGGGTGTTGGACCCCCCCAAACCGCACCCCTGGGTGTTGGGCCCCCCAGCAGCTCCCCAAGAGCTCCGGGGCGGTTGGGGTGCCAACATCCCTCACCCCAGAGCTCCCCCCAGGTCTCCCAGCTCAGCAGGGGGCTGTCCCAGGGACCCCCCCCATCTCGTGCAGCCCCCCAGACCCTCAGCTCGGAGCCCCCCAGACCCTCAGCTCGGCGCCCCCTGCCCCGTACAGTCCCCCAGCCCCTCAGCTCGGAGCCCCTCACCCCCTGCAGCCCCCCAGACCCTCAGCTCGGCGCCCCCCGCCCCCTGCAGCCCCCCAGCCCCCCAGCCCACCTTGTGCTCGGCCAGCTGGCTCTTGATCTGCTCCTGGCTGGTGGCCGCGTCCTGCGGCGCCTCCAGGCTCTGCTCCACTTCGTCCATCCAGTCCAGGAGCAGCCGCCGCGACTCGCTGAACTGCAGCGGGGGAGGGGAGGGCTCAGGGGGCTGGGGGGGCTCAGGGGGGCTCAGGGGGCTGTGGGGGCTGCAGGGGGCTCAGTGTGGGGGAAGGATCTGGGGCCAAGCGGATCTGGGGTGACCCGAACAGGAGCCACGGAGCCCCACAGGGAGCGGAAGGGCCTGGGCAGCCCCAGGGGCCGGTGACTCTCAGTGACACTCAGTGACACTCAGTGACAGCAAAGTGACACTCAGGGACACTCAGTGACAGCAAAGTGACACTCAGTGACACTCAGGGACAGCAAAGTGACACTCAGGGACACTCAGTGACACTCAGTGACACTCAGGGACACTCAGGGACACTCAGGGACAGCGCAGTGACAGCACCGGAGCCGCGGGTCCCTCCCGGGCACAGCTCCCCGCAGCAGCCGCGGGCTCAGCGCTCCCGGGATGGTTCGGGCTGGCAGGACCCGTCCAGTTCCCCCGCTCCGCCACGGCACGGACCCCTCCCGCTGCACCGGGCCCGGCCAGCCCGGCCTGGGACACGTCCGGGGCCGGGGCAGACGCGGCTCCTCCATTCCTCAGAGGGAGGAATCTCACCCCAGGCTCCCCTCCAGCCCTTCGCCCAAAGCCCAGCGGGGGCAGAGCCCCCTCCCCAGCCCGCGGCTGGCCCCCACCTGCTTGCTGCGCTTTCGGGCCTCTTCCAGCAGCGCCCCCCGCTCGGCCGCCCGCTGCAGCACCTTCCCCAGGCGCTCCCGGGCCGCCAGCACTAGGTTCTGGATGACGGCCCCGTCCTGCTTGCGGCTGAAATCCTTCAGGCGGGCGGCCACGGCCTCCAGGCTGGCCAGCTGCTCCCCGTGCGCGTTCGCCTCCTTCAGCAGAGCCTGAGGGGAGGGGGCGGCTGAGGGAGGGGGCCTGGGGCGGGGGGAGCGCCTGGACACGGCCCGGGGCAGGAGGGGAGGGGACAGGGAGCACCAGGAACAGGCCGGGACAGGACAGGGAGCACCAGGAACAGCCCGGGACAGGACAGGGAGCACCAGGCACAGCCCGTGCCAGGAGGGGCACAGAGCACCAGGCACACGCCGGGAGCGGCTCAGAGCACACTCCCCATGCTCTGGGGACAGCAATCCCGCTCGCAGCCCCGGGGAGATCCCCGCAGTTGCCCCGCCGGACCCCTCGGGCAGAGCCTCGCTCCAGCATCCGGCCCCGAGGGCACCGCGCCCGCTCTTGCCTTGTGCTCCTGGATCTGGGCCGTGACGGTGTCCAGGACGAAGCTGGGGGGCGCGGGGGACCCCAGCAGCTCCTCGGCGTGCGCCACCCACCGCAGCAGCTCCTGCGCGGAGCCGTGGAACTCGGTGGTCACCGTCAGCCCCTCGGCCAGGCGCTCCTGCGGGCGGCGACGGGCGCTGGTGGGGCCGGGCTCCCGCCGCTCCCGACCCGGGCCGGGCCGGGGGAGCCCCCCGGGGGTCGCAGCGCCCCCAAAACCCCGCGCACCTTCCTCTCCTGGGCCTCGGCCTGGACGCTCTCCCACTTCTGCTCCAGGAGGCGCAGGCTGTGCTCGGTGCTGCAGGGCCGCCCGGCGCGGCACGAGTCCAGCAGCCGCTGCAGCCGCTCCCGCAGCCCCCGGTACGAGACCGCCCGCGCCTCCAGCTCCCGGCACAGCTCCTGCGGGACAGCCCCGGGCCGGCACGGGTCAGTATCAGGTCAGGGAGTGACAGCGGGACAGCCCCGGGACAGCTCCGGGACAGCCCCGGGACAGCCCCGGGACAGCCCCGGGCCGGCACGGGTCAGTACCGGGTCAGGGAGTGACAGCGGGACGGCCCCGGGACAGCAACGGGACAGGGAGTGACAGCGGGACAGCCCCGGGTCAGCATCGGGACAGCCCCGGGACAGCAACGGGACAGGGAGTGACAGCGGGACAGCCCCGGGTCAGTACCAGGTCAGGGAGCGGGTGAGGAAGGGGACAGGGATTGGAACGGGGACAGGGACAGGGATGGGGCAGGCAGGGGGACAGGACACGGATGGGAACGGGAACGGGAACGGGAATGGGAACGGGATCGGGAATGGGGATGGGAATGGGGATGGGAACAGAGATGTGGAGTGCTCGGGTAAAGCAGACGGGACAGGGGTGGGGACAGGGATGGGGACAGGGGAGACACAGCCACAGTGAAGAGTGAGAGGGGATAAAGACGGGGATGTGGATGGGGACAGGGACAGGTGCAGGGACAGGTGCAGGGACAGGTGCAGGGACAGGAACAGGTGCAAGGACAGGGGCAGGGGCAGGGACAGGTGCAGGGGCAGGGACAGGGGCGGCTCCTGCTCTGCCACACGGAGCTGGAGCAGCTGAGGGAGAGGAGGCAGCAGAGCAGGACCCCGGCCCAGCAGTGGGGAAGGCACACCTGGGGCACACCTCCCCAGGACACCCCAGGGCGGGGCTGGCTCTCACCAGGTGCGCATTGAGCATCTCTTTGGTGGCATCCGGGTGGCCCCAGGATGGCTTGGAGCAGAAAAGCTGCAGCTCCACCTGCTCCAGCCACTGCAGCAGCTCTGTGATCTCCAGCGTCAGGTCCTGCACCTGCGGCAAGGCGGGGCTCAGGGGCTGCAGGTACCTGCTGAGGCTGTTCCCCAGCTGTCCCACCTGCCTGAGGCTGTTCTCCCTGTCCCACCTGCCTGAGGCTGTTCTCCAGCTCCAGCAGCTGCACCTGTCCGAGGTTGTTCCCCAGCCCCACCTGGCTGAAGTTGTTCCCCATCTCCTCCAGCCCTACCTGTCCGAGGCTTTTCTCTAGCACCACCTGTCCGAATTTGTTCCTTCTCCACCTGTCCGAGGTTGCTCCTCAGCTGCCCCACCTGTCCCAGGTTTTTCTCCAGCCCCACCTGTCCGAGGCTGCTCCCAGCTGTCCCACCTGTCCCAGGTTGCTCCCCAGCTGTCCCACCTGTCCCAGGTTGTTCCAGCCCCACCTGTCCCAGGTTTTTCTCCCTGTCCCACCTGTCCCAGGTTGTTCTCCAGCCCCACCTGTCCCAGGTTGCTCCCAGCTGTCCCACCTGTCCCAGGTTGTTCTCCAGCTCCAGCTGCCGGCTCTCGGTCTCGCTGCACACCAGCTCCCAGCGCTGCTGCAGCTGCTGCAGGCTGCGCTGCAGCCCCTCCACGCTGTCCCCCAGGCTGGAGAGCAGCAGCCCCTGCCCGGCCTCGGTCACCGACTGCACCGTGCGGGCGTGCGACATCACATCCGTGCGCAGCACCTGCGGCCGGGGCGGGGTCACGGCCGGGGCGGGGGCCGCACCTGGCTCCGCCCCGCGCGAAGCCCCCAGACCCACCCCGCCGCGGCCCAGGGGAGAGGGGGGGCACCCATGGGTGCGGCCAGGTGGGATCGGGGCACGAGATGTGGCGGGGGGTGGCCGGGAGGGAGGGGACAGGTGGGGCTGGCACGGCGGGGACAGCGCGGCCACCGCGGCATGGCCCGTGACAGGGGGACACGGGGACAGGAAACTGTGACCGGGACAGGGAATGGTGACCGGGACAGGGAATGGTGACTGGGGATACCGGGACAGGGAATGGTGACCGGGACACCGGGACAGGGAATGGTGACCAGGGACAGGGAACTGTGACCGGGGACAGGGAACTGTGACCGGGACACCGGGACAGGGAATGGTGACCAGGGACAGGGAATGGTGACCGGGGACAGGGGGACAGGGAATTGTGACTGGGACAGGGAATTGTGGCTGGGGACACCGGGACAGGGAATTGTGGCCGTGCTGTCACCGCAGAAGGGGACACGGGGACAGCCCGGCCCTGCTGCTGCTGCTGCCCCCGGGGTGGGGCTGGGCAGCGCCCTGTGCCTGGGACAGCCACCCTGGGGTGTCACCGTGGCCAGGACAGCCACCCTGGGGTATCACCGTGGCCAGGACAGCCACCCT
The DNA here is from genome assembly GCA_013401135.1 of Cettia cetti. NCBI lineage: Eukaryota > Metazoa > Chordata > Aves > Passeriformes > Sylviidae > Cettia > Cettia cetti. Next base: position 8,343 of record VZUI01054256.1, read on the forward strand.
GGGGTGCCCCCCCTGCCAGGACCCCCCGGCCCCGCCCCCGCCGTGTCCCTGTCGCTGTCCCCGCGTGTCCCCACCTTGTGCTTGGCCAGCTCGATCTCGCAGCTCTGCAGGTCGGGCCGCAGGGGCGCGGGGCCGCTCAGCTGCTCCCGGGTGCGGCTCAGCCACTGCAGCAGCTCGGCCAGCTGGTGCTGGAACTGCCCCAGCCCCAGCAGCGCCGCCTCCAGCTGGTGCTGCGGGGGGAGCCGCGCGTCGGGGGGGCCGGGGCAGCGCCGGGGGGCTCAGGGGACACCCAGGGACCACCCAGGGACCACCCAGGGACCACCCAGTGCCCACTCAAGGCTCACGGGGACCACCCAGGGCTCACGGGGACACCCAAGGACCACCCAGGGACCACCCAGGGACCACCCAGGGACCGCCCAGGGACCACAGGGACCACCCAGGGACCACGGGGATCACCCAGGGACCACCCAGGGACCACCCAGCACTGTGCACCCACCCACGGGTCTCCCAGGACCCACCCAGTGCCCACCCAACCCTGTGGACCCACCCAGCACCCACCAGTGCCCACCCGCAACCCCCCATGCTGACGCAGCACCCCCAGGAGGAGCCCCCCCAGCCCATTCCTGCCCCCCGCGCCCCCCGCCCACCTGTCTGCTGACGATCTCCTCCTCCAGGTGGTCCCAGCGCTGCCGGAAGTCGCAGAGCGCGGCCGGGGGCTCGCCCTGCCCCGCGGCCCCGGGGTGCCGCAGGCTCTCCACGTCCACCTTGCACTGGTACAGCTCCCGCTTGAACTCCTGCGGGGGGAGCAGGGGCTGAGCCCGGGACAGGCTGGGGCCGGCCCCACGGCACCCCACGGAGAAGCACGGCACCCCACGGAGACCCAGAGCACCCCACGGCACCCCACGGAGACCCAGAGCACCCCACGGCACCCCATGGAGACCCACGGCACCCCACGGAGACCCACAGCACCCCACGGAGACCCACAGCACCCCACGGCACCCCACGGAGACCCAGAGCACCCCACGGAGACCCACGGCACCCCATGGAGACCCAGAGCACCCCACGGAGACCCACGGCACCCCACGGCACAGCACAGGCACCCCACGGCACCACACAGCTCCTGGGCCCTGAGCTGTTCCCCCAGGCATGTCTGGCATGGTCCAGCACAGCCCAGCCTGGCACAGCCCGGTCCAGCCTGGCACAGCCTGGCACAGCCCGGCCCAGCCTGGCACAGCCTGGCATCCCTCCACCCCACCCTGCCTGGAGCCCTCACCGCCCCCTCCAGCCCCAGGGATCAGGGAGTAACGGGCCCAGCCTGGCCCAGCACGGCCCAGCCTGGCCCGGCCCAGCCCGGCACGGCCCGGCCCGGCCCGCCGTGTCACATCTGTCACCTTGAGCTCGGCCAGCTGCTGCTGCACCACGTCCAGGTCGCCGCCCACCAGGAACTCCTCAGCGATGCGGAGCTCGGCCGCCTCCAGCCACTCCAGCAGCCGCTGCCACCGCGACAGGAGGGTTTGGGGGGTCCCGGGGGTCCCCGCGCCCACCTGCGCCCTGCCGGGGGTCCCTGCGCCCACCTGCCCCCTGCCGGGGGTCCCCGTGCCCATCCGCGCCCCTGCCGGGGGTCCCTGCGCCCTTCCCGGGGGTCCCCGCGCCCACCTGCGCCCTTCCCGGGGATCCCTGCGCCCTTCCCGGGGGTCCCTGCGCCCACCTGCCCCCTCCCGGGGGTCCCCGCGCCGCTC
>VZUI01054257.1:0-26383 GCA_013401135.1 Cettia cetti
CCTCACGCCCTCCCTCCTGCCGCCGGCGCCCGCAGCCCCCGGCCGGACTTTGCTTTCGCTCCTCCATCTCCTCCGGGCGCTGCCGTGGCCCCCGCCCTGCCCGGCGCGTCCGGCCGTGCCGGGGCAGCCCGGGGCAGGGCCGCCGCGGGGCTATGAGCCGGGCGCTGCCGGCGCCCAGCCCAGCAGCACCGGCAGCCGCGGCCGCGGCGTAGGGCTCCTTTCCCGGGCGGGACCGGGACCGTCCCGCGGCGCCCGGAGGCTCCTCGGGGGCGCGGGGAGAGCCCCGGGGCCGGAGGGGCGGTGTCTCCCCCGGAGCCGGGGGAGCGGGGGTGGCGGCCGGCGGGAGCGGGGGGTCGCCCCCCGATGTGTGACATGATCGACTCGCAGTCCGCCGAGAAGATCAGCAGGATGAAAAAGTTGCGGAGAACTTTATCGGAGAGCTTCGGCCGAATAGGTGAGTCCCGGGCCCGGGCCCCGGCGGCGCTGCCCGGCACCCGGCGGTCCCGGCGGGGAGGGGACGGGGCGGTGGGCTCAGCGCCGCCAGGCTGGAAACACCCGCGACGACGCCGTCCCGAAGAACGTTTCTTGGGCTGAAAGCTCGGGAAATAAACGACTCCGGTAGCCCCAGCAGTGCTGCAGGGGTCTGTGATGGAGTTAGCCCAAAATCGGCTGGGAAGAACTGTAAACTGTAAATGAGAGTTGGCTCACGCGCCCCCACTGCCGAAGAGAAACCTCAACAGAAAGCAATCGGTTATTTTCATTTTGTTGTAGGTCTGCTAATTTATTTTTTGTACGGGCTGCAGGTTGTTTTTAGTTGAGATGTGAGATGCTGAAGCAGGTAATTGCGGCCCAGTGACTTAGGGGGCCAGACAAAAGAAGTCTATCTGTCATCTGCTGTGAAGTCTTGTCCCTCTGTCATTGACATAAAGCATCCTGAGGTAGCGTCATCTGCATGCCACTGCCAAGCGTGTTACCTCTCGGTGCCACCACACCGTGTTTGGTGACACCAGTTTATTTTGCAGTTGAATTTGTTATTGAGAACAATGCCAAAGAGTTCTGGTCTGCTCGGACTGGCGTTTCTCTTAGTCTTTAGCACACTGTGTAGTTTAATTCACTGTTTAAAGCATTAATTTCCACTGACGTCATCAGCACGCAGCTGAGCGGGGAGAAAAGGTACCTCACAGGAGGTGTGAAGTATCCCCTAGTTGGTGGGACAGAGCAGCTGAAGTGCTGTAACTCACGAGAGCAGATGCGGCAGCCCCTGTCCTTGCAGACCTTCTGTAAGGGCCCTTCCGCAGTCCTTACCCATGCATTGTCCATTTGGGAGGTCTTCCCTTACGGCCAGTCTGGCTGGCAGACGCGGGTCAGCTTGCAGGTTTGCTTTGTCCCACTGAGGGTTTGAAGTGCCTGTGCCGCAGCCAGGGGCTGTGGCGTTTGCTTCTCCCCCAAGAACCCTACCTTGGAGATGTGCACATGTGTATGCATTCAAGCACTGCAAGCTTTTAAGTGGATGATTGTGTTTGAAATCAGGTATTTTTTATTGCCCTACTCCAGGATGAAAGAGACAGAAAAGCTTGCTCTTGTAAATCACAGAGTTTTGAGGGAAAATGCAAAGTTACAGTTGAAAGGCAAATATCAAGTCACTCTTACAAATCTCTGTGTCCCCATATGAAAACAGCGTTCACCTATCATCAGTCTTAAACTTGTAAAATGCATTTAACTTTCTTTGATTAGAAGAAAAAAAAATGTAGCCATCAGGTGTTTGGTCTGTTATATGTCTCTGTGCTTGTATAAACACAGAGAGACACTCTTCCACAGAACTGTGAAAGGGTTTTACTAATGGTGGAAGTCATTAACAAAGAAAATGTTTTGAATGAGGATGCTGCTTTGTTGTAACAGTGACAGTCCCGTTAATGCCTTTTAGGGATCAAGGCCCCTCTGGCTGGTAATTTCTGCATGTTTTATTTGGCTCGGTTGGGTGATCATCTCTTTTTGTCATCTCGCACAAATTAAACAAGCTTTTAGTTTCCTTGGGAGCTCTGGCCTGGTTTTAGATACACGGATATTTATGTCTACAAGCTCCTCCAGTTCTGTGTGTATATGTGCAAAAGTGTAGGAGTGTGGTCTGGTATGCCGTTTGTTTGTTTGTTTGCTGGTGGTTGTTTTGTGACTAAAACACAGCTACTGCCAGCAAGTTTGTTCAATCTTCAGATGCTCAAATATATTCATCATCATTCTAGTAACTGCACTTTGAGCAAAAAAACCTTCTGATTTGTCTGTATGAGGTTTGAAGATGTCCACTCCCTGATACCAGAGCCACAGATAAGCCCAAGCAAAGAAATTCTGAACTTGCATACCAAGAAATCCTTGGTTAAAACATGTGCTGTACTTTACTCTTATATTAAAGTGAAGGAGAGAAAACAAAAACCTCATGGAAAAATGGGATTATTTGACATTTGGGGTTTAAAGCTCTTTTTGTAAGTGCTGGTTGCTTGGTATGGTTAGCAAATTACAAATTAAATATGTATTTATTTGTAACTTTTTCAGTCATCTGTTCAGTTGTGGTTTGTCTTAAATAAAAAATTCCTGACAGTGGTAAAGGCCAGGTTGGATGGGGCTTTGAGCAACTTAGTCTAGTGGAAGTTGTCCCTGCTGTAATGGGAGTTGGGATGATCATCAAGATCTCTTCCAAACCAAACCATTCTATTTCTATTTCTGTTCTATGAAGCAGTGATGATATATTATTTTTTTCTGTTCTGCTTCAATGTCTGTGTTTTTGTAGGTTTAAGTACACAACATAGTATCATGAGCATGGTCACATAAATGATGTGAGAGTACCATGGTGTTTGAATCAAATAGTTGGTGAGTCCAACCTTCATGTGTTGCAGTGGGAAGGATCTGATGATCATTCTTGAGAAGAAAAAGCACTGTTACACCTTCCACCAGTGTTGGCGGTATTCCATCTACCAAATGCAATTCTCTCAGTAATGCAATACCCCAAACTTAGGTACCAGATTTTGATACCCAAATTTATGTTAGCCTATTGGATAAGAGTGATGGAAATGCATCCTGATTGTCATTGGTAGTGAGCTTTTTTTGTTAGAGCTTGGAGGTTAGCACTCAATAAACTGCATTTCAGACCCACTTCTCTCCACCAAGTAATCCTCTCAATTTGAGAAGTTTTAGCTGCAATTAATTTATGATTATTTTTTACAGTGTGCTAAAGTACATTAGGTAACGTTTGAAGCTATTTCCCCACCATCTCTAGACAGTGTAGTTATTCCTGGGGCACAGCAGAGGCCCAAAGGGTACCAGCAGCAGCCTCAGGGAGACTTGACCCATTTTCTTAACTGTGAGCTGATGCTTTCCAGCTGCCAGCTTTCCTGGAAGAGGGTGAAGAAGATCTGGCTCATCAAACAAAACTGGGCTCAGTCCTGTAACTCTTAGAGTACCTAATATTGAAAATGTTTATTTTGCTGAGTTGAAAAGTGTGATGTGTGAAATTGCCCATTCAGTGAGCCTTTTCCTGAGCATTCGCTTTGTGCCTTTATGTGCAAATTTGGCAGAGGATGATACAGTGCTGTGGTGTGCTGGGGGAAATGCGTGTGGCCTGTGGTGCTACAGGGTGGCTCTTTGCTGCAGAAATTGCATGCTTCCAGTTCTAGAGAAAGGAACTATCTTTGCAGCTTAGGTACCCTTTCTCCTGGCAGAAATTTTCTGGTGTTTCAAGGAGTGTCCCTCTCATAAAGAACTTATACTGCTAAGAATCTGAAAAATATACATAATTCTTTTCATTCATAAGTTTCTGCAGGCCTATTCCCTATTCATTTTTATATGAGCATCCATATTAGTTTAAAAAATTTTGTTTCCTTGCTTACAGACTGCATTGACCATATAAGTGAACACACCATAACTGTATGTTAACCAGCTTTCAGAGATTCAGTTTAATTTAGCATTTAAACCTTTATTAGGTTTGATTCTTAGTTTTGGTCTTTGATAATTATGTAATTAAATTATTAGTGAATAATTTAATAAAAGTAGCAGTTGTCTTTTAGTTATGTGAAGAGTTCTTAGCTATGCATTTATTGAAGTTGGTATGGTACCAGAATCACATTTGAGATCTCTTCAACTCATGCCATTTAACCTCTGTATTCTTATGAGTTTCTTAACTAACTAACTAAACTAACCCAGCTTACAAAGAAAGGAGGAAAAGAGAGAGAGAAAACATTGCTGAGATTGATCACAGTGTGCTGAAAGCAATCTGATCATCCCTGGGCTTTGTTACTAGCTCCTCACTGATACAAAGGTTATCTCCACTAATCTCTTCTGATGTACATCCACATAGCTCACATACCTGAGATAACGAGAAGTTCATTTGTAAACAGTTTATTTTTTTTTAAGTTTAGCAGAACTTTTTTTTTTAACAGTTTGAAAACGAAAAGATTGCATCAATGAGAAAAAGATATTTTTAATATAGTTTGTTCTATAAAATAGGCTGCTTTGGTGTCTTCCTTGGGAGATGCTATGTAATGAATTGGTTGAGAGTGATATTATTATTAAACAGAATCTCATTAAATGGAATCTCATTAAATGGGTGGCCAGAACTCTCATACTTTTTTTGTGATTCTTAAAAGCCCTCTTTTAGTCAAGGTAGAAGCTAAAGACAAGCCAAATCTGTACAATGGACCAGAGATTCCCATTTCTTCTTGTTCTATTACACTGTGAATTTTGTTTAGCTATCTGTTTGGCTGTTCCTGTAATGTTCTGGTCATGTGAAAATCTTGTGTTTTGGTAAGGGAGAAAAAGTTGTCAGCACGGCCTAGGTGTGTCATTTACTAATTTATAGCTTGTATGTCATTGTGACCTGAATGGTAATTGAAAAGATTAGAAGTGTGCTCTTAAAAAGTGTTCTAGAGGTTGGGGCTTCTCTTTCTTTGTTTCTCTTTCTTTGTTTCTCTTTCTTTGCTTCTCTTTCTTTGCTTCTCTTTCTTTGCTTCTCTTTCTTTGCTTCTCTTTCTTTGCTTCTCTTTCTTTCCTTCTCTTTCTTTCCTTCTCTTTCTTTCCTGACTCATAGTTCTGAGTACTTGGGATGGGCAGTCTGAAAATGTTTTGATCACCCTTCAAAACCATAAAAATATATTTAACTATCAAAATGTACGTGTGCCTCAGATCTCCTCAGCAAAATACCAGGGTTTGTTTCCTTGTTTTTACCACTGAACATGAGGTCTAGATGAGTAACTGTAAAGCAGTGATCATCAAAGGTTTGAGGGAAGCCATGCTTCATGTCCTAAAGAAATGGGAGTTTAAAAGCAAAGGAAGGCTGGACATTCCCTGTTTTTCTGTACAAAGACAACTGGGATTTGTGCCTTGCTGCCCATGGTGGAGATTCTGGAGGTGCAGCACTGTTTGCACAGGTGGTACTGCCTCTGTACCACCTCTGATACAGCTTCTACAGTTTTGACATTACTTTTGTTTTGTTTTTGTTTGTTATGGGGTTTTTGGTTTGGTATTATTTTGCTTTTTTGTTTTGTTGGTTTGGTTTTTGTTGTTCTTGTGGGATTTTTCTTTGTTTGTTTGGGGGGGGGGTTTGGGGGGGGGTGTCTTTTTTTTTCCTGGTTGTTGCTTTTGTTTTCAGAGCTGATAACACAGTTGCTCCTGAAGACAAGATTTGGAAGAGGTTTAGAAATTACTAGTGATTTGAAGGCAGAAGGAGCATCTAAAAGAGAGAAAGAACTACTGGTGTCTAGATCCTCAACCATGCTAGGTGTTTAAATATTTATCTCCTGCAGAACCATGTAGGAGTGTAAGAAACATTATGCTGCTTAAATGATGAGGATGCTGCTTAAATGACGAGGAGGGATCCTTCTGGTGCATCACTGTACAAGCTGCATGGTTGTTCAGATGACCTCCCTCAAACTGAAAACCTTTGTGATTTAAGCTGAAAAGAAACAGTGCAGTCACCAATGCAATGGTTAATCTAATTTTAGCTCTTCAAGAGAGGGAGACAAAGAGCACTTTCAGGTCACAGCGTGCAGCACACAGAGTGCAGTCCCTCCTGGGTCTGGTTGAGAAAAAGAGACAGTCTCCTACCTTCAGACTGACACAGTTCAGTGCAGATTTGGAGAAATTAATTTTCTTCATATTTCAATTAAGATGTCCAGTATGCTAAAGGAAAACTTTTCATCAGCCTAATCTTTGCTACAACTGCAGAACTATTCGTGTCTTCATTTTCTTACCAGTTCACATATTTTCTGCACTGTTTTTCTCTCCTATGTTTGTTGATTAATTGCTTGTTAACAGTGTAAGAAAGAAATCTCTTCTGGTTTAGTGTAAGTCATACTAAAAATTAGAAAAGAAAAAAAAGGAAAAAAAGTATGTTACAGTGCATACTATTTCATAGAGAGTTAGTACTTGACAAACTGAGTACATGGTTAGGTGTTTGTTATTCTTTTCCCTTTTGAAGTTCAGTCAAGCTCTTCATAAAGGGTTTTCACACTCACCAGGAACTGAAATAAAAAACCAAGCTCACCCTTACAAACTCTTATTTTCTTTAACCTGAGAGGATATTTTTCATAAATATGTAAATTTGCTTTCTTAGAAACTCTCAGTGCAGTTCTACATTCCATTTACAGATTCAGATTTTGTGTATAAAATTGCTATTCATGCCAGCCTGTTCTTTCCTATTAGAACAGAAAAATGATGCTCTGTTTGTTTTTGTGGGTTTTTTTTGGTTTTTTTTTTTTTTTTTTTTTCTTTTCTGGTGGTTTGTGTTCATTGAAATGCAGTACAGATAATAATTTCTTTTTTCTTTTTTGTTTTAAAGCCTTGAAGAAGGAAGATAGCAGCTTTGATGAGGTAGGTTAAATGTCTTTGTATCTTACCTAGTCCAGGTATGCCTTTAGTATTTCTCACTGGTGCTGGAAGAAACCCACAGATGGTAGTGTTATGATGTACATGTGAATTAATGCATGCATATTGCTCAAACACATTTTCATTTTCTAAATAACTACCAGAAGAATTTGTTAATCAAAGGGTCTGAATGGAACACTTAAGGGTTTTTTTTTTAGTGTAATACAACTGAATGTTTTAAGAAAAGTGGCCATTTAAAACTGTTCGATGCTGAGAAATGTTGCATGCAGGCAAAATACTTTGTAGAACTTTGCCCATGATAATTCCTGTAACTGTAGGCCCATGCTGTAACAGGCAAGGAAAAAACATCACTCCTGAGAAAACACCTTATGTAAAGTGCTGCTGCATTGGCTTCTTGCTGAATATGTCAACCAAGAGAGATGAAATTAAAAAGAAACCCAACAGCACAAAACCACTATCTAGTCTATTGGTAAAATTGATACTTGGTTATTCAGTCTGATCAGTTTGGGGGTCTTTATCTATCTGTGGTACGATTCTCAAGTTAACTTGTAACTTGTGATTTGTGCTTGAGTTCCAGGGCAGTGCAAGTTATCCCACAGAGCAAGTTTATGCAGGAAGAGGTGTAGGCCTTGGTGTGATGGCTGGTCATATTGTAGTCAATGCTTGCCTTGTACTTCCCTCTGCCACCATAGCTGGAAGCAAATGGAAGTATTTTCATGTGTTGATGTTACGCTTCTGGCATTTCTTCTTCATTGCTTGCTGTAAGCTTAAATTCTTGGCTGAACAGAGCGAGATAGCTGTTGTGTAATGCCAGATTCTAGAATAAATAAATGATGATGTAATGTCCTGGATTCTGGATCAAATCAGACTCTTTCTAAACAGATCACACTGATGCTCAAACACAGCAGTAGCAATAGAAATGTTTTGTGGTTTTCTGACATGTATTGTAAAAGCTGTAATTCACCTTGACCCCTCTCAGGTCTGGAGTGAAGGTCATGGTGTTGGGCTCTCTTTTCAGGAACTCTTGCATCCTGACAATTTTATTTCTCTTGAACACTCGTGGAACTTGATTCCTCCCTAAAAGTTACACCTGTGTGAATACATGCAGATAGGTGGTTAGTAAACTCTGAATCCTTGGTTTACAAATCTGGTCTGATTATGTTCAGTATTTTCATCTGAAGGCTGCAGTGTTGTATCTGTGCTATAGCCTACACAGTAAGTAGCAATACCTTGTATTAAATTTGACTTAAAATTTGAAAGGATCTATTAAAAACATATGTCATATGAAGATAGCAGTTCTTCTGTCCCCTTCTCTTCCCTAGGATTGCTTATAAGCTTAAATGCTTATTGCATTTATGTTCTTTAAACCCGTTTTTCTTCTTTAACAGGAAACAACTTGAGCAAATTTTTACTTAAATTCAAGGGGATTAAGGGAGAAATAATCTTTCAAACATGTTTTTAATGGAATCTGACAGATTGTTGCAATGAGCTACTGCAGAGGCAGTACGGGACATCTAGTGGGAAGGGTACACAAAAGAATTTTCTTCCATTTCCTGTAAATATGGAAGAGCTTGATGTGACATTTTCATCAATTGGTTCCATAGTTTTAGGTGTCATTTCTTAGAAGAAAGAAAAGTGTGTTGAGATTTTATGTTGTCCTTATTATCTCTTCAAATTCTACACAGTTCTTGACGATTTTCTAGCCTAAAGTGTGAATCAGAGAATGAGCTGTACCAGGTATCACTTAATTCCTTTCTTTTCAAACATCCCTCAAATCAGAAGATGGAACAGGTATTGGTTACAATTATGTACCTGATTTAATAACGTCTACTTCTAAGGAAGACAGTATCTGTGAGCAGAGGAGTGGGTGCACATTGGTCTTAAAAGGCCATCCTGAAAAACATTTACTAAGACCATAACATGATATTAAAAAAATGGTCTAGTCTTCTGGCTTTTATAGGTAGTATTGATATAACAGGGAAACAGTTATGTATAAAGTTAAGATGACAATAAGTAGGATTATCAGATAAAAAGAAGAGAGAGAAGTAGTTTTCCAAGCTGTCCAAAATTTTGGGCCTTGTACTACGAAAAAATTAAGTAGTCAACTATTGAAACAGAAATTCATTTAACAAGCAGCACATTCTCCTTGTTAGTGAAAAGATGCTCTTTTATATTGCTGACAGATGCTGTATATCTCTTCTCAGCCTGTGTTTCCCCTTTCCTGAAGGGAATTTGACCTGTGAAGCAGTGTTTGGACAAGGAGTGATGAACTTGCAGAGGGACTTTATGCTCTTGACAGGTAGAGAAGGAGGACTCATGTTTTAGCCTTTCAAGCTGTGACCAAAACACCAGGAGCAGAAGTTGGCCAGGAGGGACCTGAAATCTCTAATGGAGAGGAGAGGAAGTGGCATGAAGAGGAAGATGACCCTTCTAAAGCTGCAAGGTCTGCATTTGCAGCTGAATAGGTTATCACTTTATTCTGCATATTGTAGGTGTTACATGAGGTGCTTACTTGTTTGTCTCTCAGGAACTGAGGGGAATAAACTGAGCAGTTGAGTGGCTCTTAATTCTACCTGCTTTAATTGCTTGCAGTAGCTGAAAAATGTACAACACTGCAGGAAGCTGTCTGTCTTTTGAAGAGAGACTACTGAAAATTAAGATGTTAGACATGACAAGCAAGTCTACCACATAATTGCTTTCTGTTGGTTATGAAATTAATCTCTCCAGTAAATTAGGACCAAAAGAATCATGAGCAGTGAATCCTGTGAGTAAGTTATGTGTTAGAAAGTACTTTTATTTGTAGAATTGTTTCAGGGATCTTACTGCTGTATTTAGTCCAGTCCTTAAGGTCAGAGCACAACAATAGTGTGAAGGAGTAGTGTAAGATTTCACACTTTTTAATACTGCTCTTGTGTTGCTTTGATTAAATTTTAAATGAAAAAAGCAGTTTCGTGTAAATGATGCCAACCTTTGCTTTGGTCCCTGAGAACACTGAATTAATCCATTTAATGGATTTAGTGGTAGCCTGCTCACCTTCCTAAGATGTTGTGACATTTTCCAGAAACTCCTATCAATAAAGGAGTGGATACAGACCACTTCTTCTGTGGTCTTTCATTCAAAGCAGTGATCATGTGGTTTTGTTTTTTCATTTTTAACCTTTAGCCTCTTCCTTTTTGTCATCCTGGTCACACTGTGGGAAGTAAAATGCAGGCCTGTGTCAGTACGTGCTGACATCAGTGAGAAGATTCTCAGTGTTCTCAGTGGTTCATGGATTGTTTTCCTCTGTCATGGAGTATCACAGGAGAGGGGCTGTTCTTGCCTGTTTTCAAAGTTTTTTGAGTAAGGCACCTTCTCCTTTTGTCCTTAAGTGTACCCTATCTATTCTCTGAAAATGGCAAACTGTGAACCACTCTCCCCCCCTCAAAGTAGCTGCCCTGTTTTTCAAAACAGCCTAAGCTTCACTCCTGAGTGAAAAGTTCTGGCACAGTTAGCATCTGTGCTGTTGTTTAAGCAAAGCACTGATTATCTACACTGAATATCATGATAGAAAATGAACACCTCTGAAGAGCAGCACTACATGAAAAGAGCAGTCTAAAAACAAATTAGTGCTCCTTGAGTGAACATTTTATTTGTAATAAAATACAAGTAGTTCAGTAGTTTGTCAAAGTTAAGAATAATAATTTCCAGCTATGTAGGATTGCTTTGATGTATTTGGACCACTGATGTAACATGTCCACTCTGTGTTATAATGATGAAATCAATTTATTTTTCATTACAATGTGACCAAGGCCAATAACAAGTGACTGAATTTTAGCATATTTGTTGGAATAACAGCCAGTGTTGACGTTGTGACTAAACTCATCTCAAGGCTGGTGGCAACCTGCTCCTTTGGTTAGCTGCTTGCTATTACGATTTATTTCTAAATTACTGTCAGCGGTCACAAGCTGTTGGTTTTTGTCCTTCCATTGTTGGTTTCTCTGAGCACTTAAAACATGTTTTAAGACCTTCAGTCATATGTTTGCACACTAAATAAATTAATATCAATGTCACAATGAAATCGAAAGAAAATAATCTTCAGACTCAAAATAAACATGAATTTCTTTGATTATTGCTTCTTATAGTGTGTTTTATTGCTATTGTTTAGCTGTAATTTAGTGTTAATTTTTACTGATATTAAGAGCACCATTTTTTAAGGTCGTCTTTCTTAAGAAATTAGGATACTGTGATTGTGCTGCATGCATAATGCCATCTGACTTCACCCAGTAACTTTGAAGCTGGCTGACACTAGATGCCTAGATGCTTGGTGGAAAAGCATGTGAGCTGGCTGAGGGGTAGAGATAAGAATCTCCTCTAATGGAGAAGCTGAAATGCAAGTTCTTGTGAGCATATGAGAATGCGGTTGGAGGTGTTATGAATACTCTGACTTCAGCAAAATCCTTAATACTCATCTACTCCTTACTACATTTAGAGTGTCCAACTCTGAGGAAGCCAAATTTCATTTATTTTACTCATGGAACAACTTCTGTGTGTTTGAAGTGGAGGTGTGTGAAAGGGGAAGGAGTTCTGCCAAGTTACTTCTTGATTCTGTAATGTGCTTGCTCTCACAGTCTCTCTCACCCCAAATAAAAAGGCTACTCCCTCTGTGGGATGTTGGCATGAAAAATGTCTTGGTTTAAAGGACACCCATCTCTGAACCACAACTTTTGCAGAGAGATTATTTTGGCTTTGAACAGTTAAAGGAAAGAGTGTAGTTGGAAAAAAGTAAAGCTTTGTAAAGCATGAACAAGAGGCATTTGAATGCTATAGTACAGGTGGCACATAATACACTAACTAACTTCTCTGCATTTTTTTACTATTTTATTTATAGTAAGTAGCTTGAGAAAGAAGTGCATGGATGACAGAAATATTTAAAAACCCCTTTCCTGAATTTGGAAAAAAACACCAGAAGTATAGGTGTCAAAGCATTTTCTAAATAATACCAGGGAACTAGGTCAGAAAAACTTTGTTGGGTGTTTAGGTTACTTTGCCAAATGTGTACAAAGGTGGTTTGAGTGTCTGGAAAAATGTCTGTTCAGATGTATTGTCACAAAGCAAATGAGAGGAAACATAATTCCAGGCAGAAGATAACTCAGTACTGAAAGTTGCTGCTTTTGAAGTGTTACTTGATGCATGACACAAGCAATTTTTTTTTTTTTTTTTTTTTTTTTGGTGACAAGAAGGAGATAAAGGCTCAATAATGTAATCTTATGCCTCCTGCAGGAGGACCACCCTCTTGGGTTAGAGAGGTCTTTGTGTGTCTGATAAAGATCTTTCCAGACTGCCACCTTTGGGAGGGAAGATGGGTGGGGATGATGTTGTCTCCTGAGCCTGTACATGACAGAGATTTCCCAGGAGATGGTTTGTGTTCCTACCACTCCTAATTCTACGTCTTCTTTTCCCCAGTACTGTTCTCTTACACTTCTGAGGATTTGATGTTGGTCCAGTGGTTCCCTAGCAGGAGATGGCTTAGCCATCAGCTTGCCCAACAGATTTCCTGGTCTCTGCTGCTGCGTCTCTTTGAGGCCATTTCGACAAAACACGAATCCGAATCGTGTCCTAGTTCTTGGAATTGGTGTGTGATGCTAATGTGTGTGCATCTGTAGCAGAATAGTGCCAGCATTTCAGGTCTTACAAAGTTGTTCTCATCTGCTCAAAGGGAAAAACTGTTTCGTCTAGATTGATAACATTAGCAGTTTTATTTCAGGTCAGTCTGATAATGAAAGGCAGGAATGGAAGAGAGCAAATACTGCTGTTCTGCTAAAGCTCTTATTGCATTATCTGTGGGACAGATGTGCCTTCTGTGGGACAGAAGGGGCATTGTTCTGTAAAAACGCTGGTTTGTGAAATTTCTGGTGGCCTAAAGAAGCCCACCTCTTGGGCAGCCTTGCATAATTTCTCAGAGAATTACTAATATTTATATGGTGATCAGGGATTCCTGTCACTTCCCTATGCTGTGTTGCACGTGGAAATAAATCAGGTTCTGGAAGACATGAGATACTTCAGAAACAGATCTAGGTGACTCCAATGCAAGCTGGTATGTAATTGAGAAGTGGCAGGAAGGCCACCAAGAAAAACTGACTGTGAAATAGCTGCTTTGTTTTGTCAATTTCAAGGCTTTGAAGCAAAACCTGAGACCATGTGGAAGGTTTTGAGATTTACTTGGCAGTGACTACCCATTCAGTACAGGATTTTTTCTTAATGCTGGGGGATAGACCTGACCTTTAGGAGATGAAAGTTTAAGATTAAAGCTCTTTTGTAGCTGAGGAAGAGCTTTCATCTTGGCACATCCCATACATCTGTTGAGTGGCAGTGGTTTGAATTTTTGCCCCAGCCATCAGTATGCTCATTTGTATTTTCTTCTGCCTGGTGTGTTTGGTGAGAGTGCATCCTACTACCTTTTTGAAGGTATGTAGTATTTTCATGACATAAGAAAAGTGGTTAAGTCAAATGTGAACCTTCTACTCTCCCCTTTCTCTGCCTTCTGTAGAAACCGGATAGAAGAAGGGTTCTTGTGACTAGTTAATATGCCTGTGTCTTTTGCTTAACTTTTCTTTGAAAATGGATGGAGAAAAGGAGCAGAACTTGGTCTGAATCCATGTCTGCAGCTGTGACTGGTGAGGAATTGGCCAAAATGCTGACATATATAGCTCTGTTGTGATCTTCAGGCAAGTGTTTTAGCTATCAGAGAAACACTGTGAAATGAAGATGAATTTTCAGGCCTACTTCTCTCACTTTTGCATGTGTATTTTGGGATGTTTTTGGTCATCAGATGAGAGGATATATGCATTCCAGGAATGTGGAGTGTGAATATAAGCTATTCTTTTTTTAATGAAGTATGCTTACTTGTAAGTCCCGCTGTTTATATTCTTGGGACATACAGGATAAAGTAATTTATTGATAGATTAAATAGAATAACAAAACACAACATGCTATATATGGGATCCATATCTTCTTGTTCTTGGCCTTGTGGGCAATCTCCTGATTGTGAGGCAAGAAATAATCATGTTACTTCTTGATAGCTCTGTCTCTTCCATCTGCTTTGCACTTAGACATTATTGCTTTTGTTCTTTTTTTCTTCCAAGCCACACTATGAACGGACATAGGACTACATCTAAATCTTCTTATCATGAAGGGATCTAAATGAAAATTATCTCAGGGTTTCCTGAGAGATTCTGCATGTATGCTGCCTCATTTGCTGTGTGTCACAATACTACTGACAACCATATGTTTGCAGGATCCCATCCACAGTAATCAAAGTTCTGAGTCAATTGACATCTCTTGTTAATTATTTGGAAGGGATAAGAAAAAGATTACAGGCTTATTCAAACAAAATGGATTTTATGTACACAAAACAATGTCATTTTAATGATATTAAGGCTTAAAGGAATTGTTATTGCCTTACTCCTCTTTTTCTATATATTGCGGAATTTAGCTTTTCCCCTTCAAGCAAACTTTTCTACTTCTAAGCCAGTTGAGTCAGAATCCTGCTAGTACTTCTTATTTTCGTTTCAGGTATGGATTTTCTCCTTATCAGGTTTAAAAATTCAAACTTGAATATTACAGGTTATTTAAATATGAAATACTGGTAGTAATTTAATAAGTAAAAATAAGTGTGAATGCTGCTGAAAACTTAAATGACGGAAGCAGGGCTGCTGAGAGAGCACAGAATGCATTATAACCAAATCTAAGTAACAACTGGAATTGATTCTGTTTGGGGCCCTCTGAGGTAGAATTCACTTGAATTAAGTTTTTTGGTGGAATCCAGGTGTTCAGTGTTCACCTTCTTCAGTGTTGAGAAGTAAAAACATTACTATATGTTTCTTATTGCCATGTACTCAGCAGGGCTTTTCTTTGTACGTGAACATCTTTGATAGCTCATGTATACAAAAAGGTGTTCTTCCATACATTTGTGTTTGAGGAATCTTCCTGTTTCTTTTAGAGAGGGTAAACTTCTTGTTGCCAGGTGCATTATTATTGTACACAATGACACTCAGCACCTTTTTTTTTTTTTTTTTTTTAAATAGATCTTTACCTTTCTTTTTCTCCACTGAGATGCACATTGAGACTCAGGCATGGTGATCCTGAAACTGAACCTGAGGGTGGCTTCATGCTGTTCTTGGACTTGTTTTCTGTCATCTGTCTTGAAAATTCAACACTGAAAGAATTTGTCTGAGGTCATTTGCTGTGATCAGTTGGGTCAGAAATGTCCTTCAGCTTTGAGATCTGGAAGACTTTTCATTATCCAAAGTATGTTGTAAGAAGTAGTGCAGAGGATGCATATTTTGGCTTATTTTTCTTAAATACGTCTCAGATGAAGAATTTTTCCTTTCTGTTTTGTTACAAGAACATGTTGAAATTCATAGATAACTTAATCATTAATTATTTTTATCTTTATCTCTTCATTAACAGTTATTGTTGCTTTCTGACAGAGAAACAAGATCTTCTCTTGATACTTTTTTGAAAGTTCTATTGAGTTTGGTTGTTTAGTTTGGGTTTTTTCCTTTTTTTTTGAAAACTACCTGTGCACACATCTATCCCATTCCCCCATGGGACCAATATATTCATCCTTTTCTTTATCTTTTGTAATTGGTGGTCCTCCGATTATAACAATTTCTGGTTTCATTTTAGTTATTTCCTTTTAACCAGTATGGTAACAAAAGCCTCATCACAGTTCAAATACAGTGCCCATAGCTGTTGGTTAGCTCTGAGGCACAGACATGCTTCTTTGATTTCCTCTTTTTCTTTCCTGTTTGTGTCTCTTTTCATTTATAGCTTAGTCTCAGTGTAGTTATCTGCATTCACTGTATCCCTTTATGCTGTTTGTCCTGTTCTTAAGCTGGTGTTGTCACCTTGTCCATGGTGACAAGGATGTTCTGAAGTCCTTGGCAGTTGTTGAGTCAGGTGCAGGGAAGCAGAGCCAGGGTGGGAGCTCCTGTCCTGAGTGGAGTGGGGAGGGAGAGGAGGGAGCACCTGCAGGCTGCTGGAGGCTGCTGGCGCTGGCAGACACTGCCAGAAGCCACACAAAGTGTGGGTTGGTAGCTTTCATTTATTTATTGGCTTTCTAAACAGACAGATTTATTAAATGATCTCCAACCTGCTCTCCTTTGTCGATGCCAATTACTGATGCAATTTTACGGTTAAAATGGCAATCCATGCTTGCTCAGAAAAAGGGTTTTTAGCTTATCCATGTGAAGAATGATGCCAGTTCCATTTGTCAAATCCATTGTCATTCTTACCATGTCCTGCTGTTCAGATGTGGGAAAGTCTCTTATGACTGCAGGTTTGCTTGGTTTGGAGAGGAAAAAAAGTTCTTTTGTTCAAAAAAGAAAAAAGCAGTGATGATTTATTTTAGCTTTCCATGCACAGAGAGGAACCAGATACAAACAGGATGTTTGTTAGAGGCATGTCCCAATGACCTTGGAGATGCACAGAATTCCAGAAACTAGGGGACAGCATCTGGAGAAGTACTTGAGTGGTAGGCTTTTTTTTCACTTATTTAGTTAGTTATTAGTCTGGCATGGCTCGGTTAAATGTGATTTGTCTGGCCATCATCAAATCATGACAGAAGCTCAGAGAAGATGAAGGGAAATGCCTAATTTGCATCCCCTTCAAAAAGATATGCTGCAGGACTTTATCTGTTCAAATCAGTAAGAAAATGGTCTTTTTACCTTTGGAAGTAAGTTTGCAGTAACTAAGCAGTTATGAGTTAGACTACATTTCTTTTTATATCTTAAGAACAGGTTTTTTCAGTGGTTTGGAGGGAATGCTGTCGTGCATTTTATATGAACATATAGTCAATAGGCTCAAACTATGTTTGTGATGATATTCCACAACACAAAGCTATGATATTCAATAAAATGTCTCTTCAAAAGTAAAAAGAAGTTGTGAAAGAAAATTCTATCATATTTGAACAAATACTGACATGGAACACAAGAATTCTTTTTTTAAATTTCTGTCTTACACATTAATTTTGACAGTGTTCTAACTGAGGTGCTCTGCTAGGTTTATTCCCAGCACTAATTATTTCATTCTTCCACAGGTGGGGCAGAAATGATGTAGACTTTTATAGTCAAAGTGATGTTTCATTTTGGTATTGTCAGTTCAGCTTCAGAGAGGACACCAGTGTGAACCCATTCCCCCAGAAGAGCTCATAAGTATATTTAATACTCACTGCTGAGGAGGTGATTTCAAGAGGCTGCTGGGGTTCAGTGGTGATGCAAGTCTTTAGAGCAGATATTCTACTGTGAATGGATCCTTATCTTGGAAGCCTGTGTGAACTGGGTTAATTTTATTGTTAAGATTTGGAAGAATGCCATGGCTATCTTCCCTGTTCAGTTTCTATTGCTTGTGGAAAAATCAGAGAGAAGGCCTCTTGGAGAGGAAGGCAAAAAAGGAAAATGTAATTCTTTTTCTTTATGCCAAAGAATATAGATGGAATAGGAGATATTCCGTTGGAATATATTAGTTACAATCTGAGTTTGTTCTTTAGCCTTCTTCAAGATTTCAAATAGATAATTAATCAAGAAGAAATTAGATTAAACTGTCATCATTCACAACCATTTTGCTTCAGGACCACATAACTTACACTCTCTTTGTCACTAACAGTATGAGCCACTCTGAGAGACAGCAACATCCAGAATAAACCCCATGTCACCCACAATGGGTGCATGATGGAATTTTGCCTGGAGTTAAAACAGAGACCCAGTCTCCAAGTTCAGACCACACTGTTTATTAAAAACTTTTATGTTGGGAACTGACCAGCTTTGCAGAAAAGAACCTGGGGATCCTGGTGGACATTAAGTTGAATGTGAGCTTGCAGTGTGCCCTTGCTGCAAAGGTGGGTGCTGGTATCCTGGGGTGCCCTGGGAGGAGTGAGGAGTGTTGGCAACAGGTGAAGGGGAGGTGGTCCCTGGCTACCACTCAGCTCTGCTGGGGCCACACCTGCCATACAGGTTGTTCTGGGTTCCTCCATGCAAGAGAGACATGAAGAAGAGCCTCTAAAGTGATTAAGGGACTGGAGCATCTCTCCTGTGAGGAATGACATAGAACTGGGACTGTTCAACCTGGAGAGTGAAGGTCCAGTGGAGAATCTTATCAATGCTTGAAGGAGGGGATGTACAGAATACAAAGGCTCTTCTCAGTGGTGCCACGTGACGGGACCAGAGGTAGTGGGCATAAGCTGAGACAGGGACCTGAAAACCTCTGGACATCAGGAAACACATTTTTTACTGTGAGAGTGACCTAGAGAAAGGCTAGGCTGTGGAGAAGCCATCTGTGGAGAAGCCATCTGGACAACCTGCCCATCCTGTGCACTGTGATTTAGGTGGCCCTGCTTGAGCAGATGGGTTGGACCAGATGACCTGCAGAGGAGCCTTCCAATCTCTACCATTCTGTGTGTTGTGAACTTTTTTACAGGCTGCTTTTTTCTGTATTTTTTGAAGCTTTTTGCATGCTTGTGTCACATTCAATTGATTTATTGTTAGTTTTGTCATATGTGATCACCTATAATATTCTAATTGTTTCTGTAAGGAGAAGTGATTTGCTTCATCTGTGATTCCATATGGTACATTACAAATAATTGAGGTCCAAGTACTATAAAGACTGTAAGAGATACTGTTTCATACCACTTGCTGCTTAAAAGAAATATAATTGTGGAGGTTTTCTAGAAACATCTGTAATAAAATATTTACCTTTAGAAACTCATTCTTATCCACTGCTCATCTGCCAAAGACACCCTGGAAAAGTCCTGTTTCCTTCCCTCTCCAAATCCCAACCTTTGATATTCCAGAGCAAGAAACACAGAACTTACTGCTGAATTTTTTTTGAATTTTGAATTTTTTTTCCTCTTACAGGAATCTGTGGCTTTACCTGTTATCAGCTGTTCCCGTGAGGAATTACAAAAAAGAGGGCTCTTGTGCTGTTTATTTTAATGTGCATTATATGTTTATTTAAGGTTCTCTTCTGCCTGCTCTTCCATAAGGTTAGTTTCAAAAACAAGAGGCTTGAGGGAATAACCTGTACATACAACCCAGGAATAACCTAATCACCTGTATTTATGAATCTTTAAAAAAAACCCACAAGCTTCTGACAGAAATAAAGCATCTTTTGCCTGGAATTATCCCTTCGTAGCAATGTGCAGTCATTTTGAGGGTCCAGATTGATTTATCTGAAAAGAGGAAACATTTGCTGCCAAAAGCATCAGAGCAAAAATAAAGCTTTGTCAAATAAAGAGTATTCTGCACCGTGTCTTGAGTATTCCCTTTGTAAAGGACATTGGGAAGGCTGGAGAGGGACAGCATTAGAGAAAAGTGAGGAACTTTTTTCTGGTTAGGAGTGGGTCTAGGCAGTAGGGTGGGAAGGGAGGTACGTTTTTTAACATGTTGTTTCTCCATAAACCTAGGGGAAGGAGGTGAGTCCCATCTCACTACTGCTGTGTGCAATTTTTAACCTTGGTTTTCACATTTACTTCTTCCTTATGTTTCTAACTTTATATGGAGTTGTGTGGAACAATTGCAGGGTAGTTGAAACTTCTCAATTCTTGTGGCCTTTAAGTGCTCCTTGGTGTGCTTATAGGCTTGTTCCTGAAATGTTTCCAGTTCTGGAACTGGCATTAGCATTAAGAAATATCCTGTGGAAAAAAAGCTGGGGAAGCAGAGTCTAGCCAGAATTCCTTGTTTCATTGTACCGGCTGTCAACAGGACTCCTGGTTGTAATTTTGGCTTTAACACTTCGGGGTCTAATGCTTGATTTCCAGGAAAGGGTCTGTGAGTTGATGAAAATGGGGCTGTATTCTTAATTTGAAAAGGCTGTCTTGTACCTCTAAGTTCTTGTCTTATGCATAAAGCTGCTGTCAACATCAACAAAGCAGAGCTGAATGACCTCTACTTTTGAAAGAGTGGCATACCTTTATTTCATTTTTCTTCCTAGACTGGCACATGATCACGTGTTTTACAATTTTACTCCTTTCTTTTTCTCAGTTTACACTTTAAGAGGTGACCTGCCTGATATGAGCTTGCATTTTTGGAATTGCTGCCGTTTCGTAATAGCAGCAGGGCATGAATCTTGCAAACTGGTTCATGAAGCTCTGTCCTGAGCACCAAACTTCCTCAGTAGACTGGTTCAAAAGATTGTGCTCATTGTGCTAGGAAATGGTGCCCTTAGGCTCCTGCTTGATCAGGGTGGGGGATGCTTTAAAACTGGGCTATGATTAAGAGTGCAGTAAAACAGATTTATTATTAATTTAAGTTTTTAAGAGAAGGGAAGAAATTATGTTCACTCTTGCTGCACAGTTTTGGAAAAGAAAAAGATGCATTAATAAACAATATGTCTGTAATTAATTAATGGTCCCCTGGAGAGGGTTTTCTCCCAAACTAGTTAATTAGTGTGTAAAATACTAAAAAAATAATCCCAAAACTTGTCCTGAAAAATCAGCTGTGGGTTAGTGAATTGTGGTCATTAAAGCAGATTTTTTTTTCTGTTTCTTTGGTTTTAGGTTTTTTTTGTCTTAATGGTCAAAGTTAACAACCCAGACAAATGGAAAACAAAGCACCAATGCTGAGGTGCATTTTGACATTTCTAATTAATGTCCTGTGCCATTAAAAACATCATAAGGCTCTCTCTAGAATTAATGTGAGCTATAAACCTATTGTTTACTCTGGATTTGAAAATGAATATTGAGTACTGGTTTTTTTTTTTTATTACTTAGGAAGATATGGGCAGGGCCTAAATATTAGAGTCCTCAAATTCATCATTCCCTATGTTTTCTGTTATCCCTTTTTAATCTTTTGCTGTGTCTGTTGAATTTGATCACAAAAACACATTTCAAAAACCTACTGTTCTGGTAACGTAGTGGGGTCAGTGTTTTAAGTACCTTTTAATATGCAGACTACCATGCATTTCTCAGTTGGAGTCATATTATTAGTTACAGAAGTAGATTTTGGTATTTGATTCCTAAATGCTTAGTAAAGCTTTTGCAAAGCATGATGTGCTCTGTGCTTTGCATGCTGAGAGCCTCACTGACTTGCAGGGAAATACATGAATTTGTCAAAAATGTGCATACTCAGAGAATCAAAGCCTTGATTTGTAAAATGCTACTTAATAAGAAAAATGGGCACAAGGTAGTAATTTTTCTTGTTGAAAACAATGGTTATTGCTCATGTAAATGTTAGCAGCCATGACTGATCGCTGACAAGAAGTGCAGAAGTGATTAACATGACACTGTACAAATCATGTCATTTTTTTTTTTTGTCCCTTGCAGCAGCAGCAGGTATATAAACTGGTCTTTCAGGTTTAGTTTAGTTCTTTTGGAAGAAAAAAAGGTGTGTTACAAAAAACTTGGGAGAGCAAATTAAAATTCTTCCACACTTAACTTTTCCTTATGAAGTCTCTATTTAATGCTGCTTCAGCCTGATACTTATTTCTTTTATAACATTAAAGTGAAGCTTTGATGCATGCATAGGTATCTCCGCCCCATCATTTTTTCCCCCACTACCAACTCCTGTTATGTTATGCTTTAATATGAACAGATGAACTCTTCTTTAGGCTTCTTCTAAGAAAATTAGTTTTCTAACTTACGCTGCATTTATCTTTGACTATATATAACTTTTAAAAATTGGCTGGTTTAAAGGAAGTATATGCTCAAGAAATAGCAAAGGATGTTAGAAATATTCATAATGACTTTCAATCTTTTAAGGTAATAAACACAAATCTGCTTGCAAGTGTAAGAGGAAATCTGGTATTTATTCTAAGGCTATACAAAGCACTTGTATCCAAACATGAGTGCAGGAACAGAATAAATTAATTTCTGTTTCTAACACAATATATTAAAACTATGGATATTCATGTTAGGTCTTTCCTTGTTCATCGAATCCTGTCTATTTGTTATATCTATTGTGTATAAACTTTACCACCTTTACTTGATATAAGTGATTTCCCTCATGCTAACCAGAGGGATTTGGGAGAGGAAGCTAGCAGCTATGTTGCTAGTGTGTTCTCAGCTTTTCTAGATGATGGACATGCTGCCCTGCTCCTTCTCTGATTTTAACTTGATGCTTTGAAGGACTTAGGGAGGAGACAGCAGAGGGAGTCAAGGGTGTTTCTTCCTTTGCATCCCTTTACATAAGGTGTCACTGTTTCCTTTGCTCTCTCTTTAAGGTAATCTATCAAGGTGCCCTCTGGAGTCCTTGGAAAGGCTTTGCTGGAAGTGGACAACCCAATTAGGGCAGTTAGGGGAGAGCTGTGTTGTAAGGAGAAAACAAATAGAGTAGGATTGTTAAGCCTGGAAAAGGCCACCAAGGAGAATTATGACAGATACACAAAACTATGCGTGATGTGGACAAGTTGAGTAAAAAAAGAGGCAGACAGAGGGAAGTTTTCTGTGGAGAGCTCCACTGAACTGAGCTCATTGCCTCGTGTTGCTGTCTCTGCCTTCCTGCAATAAAGATGCTTCAGGACTGGTAAAAGCCTTGGCAGGGCTTGGGGTGGGGGTGAGTTTTTCCCCAAGATGTGGGACTGTGAAGCAAGTCTGGGGGCAACAGAGCACATGTTGGAGGAGGGGACAAATGGAAAACATCTGGAAGTGACTCTCACTGGAAGGGTATGTGCATTCCCTCAACAGAAACCACAGAGCTTATCTATTGAGAGCCAGAGAAAGCATACTGGCTGAGTGGTTTCATCCAATATTGGCATTTTTTATGTTTGGAGCTAGGGGCACATAAAAATCACAGTTACATGGAAATGTTTCTTAGGGGAAATTTTGTTAAACAATGCTACTTTTGCTGGCAAAACTCCAGGTATAGTCTCGGCTTTGTATTGGTTCATCTTTTACAGTTTCTTGATTTATCTTACTCAAATGCCTGGCATAAATAAAGAGAAGAAAATAATTCTTTTTGCAGAAATGAGTTGTCTCTTAGATGAGAGCTGGAGCTGCTGACAAATCCATTGTAGAACAGCCTGGAGAAAGTAAAGAGAAGAACACTGAAGGAAAACTGGACTGGAGTGAAGGATCTGGATGTTTTCTAGGGAGGGGGAGATATCTTATTACTTACACAGTATTCAAAATGTGACTTCATATTTAGGCAACACATTCTCTAGAGATTTTACAAACTTCACAAAAATGCTAATGAAAAGCAAGTGTTTTATTATAAAGTTGTCTTCTTCCTGCCTTCTTGAATTCTTTAATATTTTAAAATAACTTACAAATAAACTGTTTTATATTTAGTTTCTATTTGCATTCCTAGTCAGAATAGTTTCACCTTGTGACTTGGATTTCCTGTGCAGTATTTCCAAATGGGACCATAGGGACTTGATGCTTTAATTTGTTTGTATTCTGTTTCCTGCAAGTTTGGATATCTCTGTGGGCATTTTTCTTGTGTGTATGTGCATGTGCTCTTCTGTTTAACATCAGGGAAGAGTTGTGAGTAAAGGCTCCTTTACTGTAGAAGTGTAGTATGCCTTACTTTTTGAGCTGGGAAACAAACATTTTATCTATTCTTCAAACTGCTGAGATTTCAGACCCCTTTTTGTCTGTAACAGGATGAAAGGCCATCTCTCCCCTTCTTAAAGAAGATCCAGCCCACTCTAGATAAGCTGATTGTGTTTCAGCGTGTGTATCACACGCCTAGCTGTGTTTTGTGATCACCAGATAATATTCTCTTTTACAGAGGTGAGTTCACAGCTAGGTCCAATTTTGGTTCTGAAAAATCCTTTCTTAATGTCATCTTTCCAGAAACCATTATGCTTCTGCAAAAAAGTGGAAAATTTTTGACCAGCCTACTTTTCTGTATTTTTCTGTTTCTTGACTTGATACATGATAATGCTTTGTATTTAATAAAGATTATGTATAACTTTTGACATATTTTTTAAAGTAGTGCTTATCATCATCTGTATTTCAAAATCTTTTGTGTACAAGGGTTCAGTTATCTTGCTTGTAGCTCTCATAGTAATATACCACAGGCTATTGTATGTGCCAGCTCCGTTTTTCTGCTTTGTATGTCTATTTTTGTGGAATCAGTTTCATTTCCTCTTTTGTTATGTAGGTGCTTATGCTTCAGAGTACTGCTTGTGTCAAATTAGCTTTTTTTTTTCCTTCAAATGAGAACACTGGGGTTTTTTTTTTCACTCTGTAGAGTTTTTAAATTAAAAAATTCTTGCAGAGCTCCAGTGGTGGTGCAGTATACACCTCCATTGTTTGGGGTCTGACAGCCCTGCCATTAAACCTCAGCCTTTCCCTGGAGTTCATAGGTATGCAATAGAACACCTCTTTGTAGGAAAGTGACATATAAAAAGTTCATCTGAAAGAAAATACTTAAGTTGGAAGAAGTCTCAGTAGGTTGTTTTTGTCTAGTCTAGTCTCCCATTTGAATATTTTAGAAAATAGTATTATAGAAAATACCTAGAAAACAAGGGAGGCTGGAGGGGTAGTAGCTCTACTCTGAATTTAAAGAAATACAGAAGCCAAAATACTAGCCAATATTCTCTCTTTTATAAGGACTTTTTTTTCCCTTCCAAAAATAAAGGTAAAATAAAAAAAAGAATAGGATATACACTTCTGTTAGCATGCAGCCTCTTTCTTATAAGAAAAGTTATAACTTACAGTTGTAGCCCATATTTGCATAACACTGGAACAAAAACTGTAGTTACAGTATTATTGGGAAGAAATACTAGACTTGCTGTGTTTTTTCCCTAGTTTTTTAATTATTGAAATCTGTTTAAAGTACCTGCAGCACTTTCTAAAGGTGTTCTGCACAAAAGCTTGCATTCACAGAGATGTTTCTTGGTAATCTGGGGTTCTGAACCCTACAAGATGGGCATTCTGAAAGTACTTTACAATACAGAATCTCTCTTTATTCTTAAGTATGCCCACATGATCTTGTAGTTGTATTAAATACTTTGTTTTCATATATACAGAGTTTGAGAATATGATACTTCCGCTATTTCAGGAAGTGATGAGTGTTTAAGTCTGTAACAGATATATATTTTAAGCAGCATGATAACTTCACATTTCACAAGTATTTACATTAGAGCTTTTTAGTCAAGACTTTATGTGGTTGGTTTAACCCAGACAGCAGCTAAGCACCTACCAACTCCTCCCTCCCACCTTCCCTCTCCTGCTCCTTGCAGTGGAATAAGAATTGAAAGAGTAAAAGCAAGAAAACCTTGTGAGCTGAAATAAAGACTGTTAAATAAGTGAAAGTAAGAAAACCCACAAGTGATGCAAAGGCAGCCACTCACCACCTCCCACAGGCAGAGTGATCCCATCCAGTCTCTGAGCAACAGCTACCTTGGAAAGTTCAAACCCCCAGCTTTTATGGCAGATTATCATGTTATGTGTCACAGAATATCCCTTTCGTCACTTGGGGTCAGCTGTCCTAGCTGTGTCCTTGCCCACCTGAAGCTCTGGCCCACCCTCAGCCTACATCAGGAGAGCAGTGTGAGAGACACAGAAGGAATTGAATCTGTGCAAGCACCAGCAGCAGCAGAAACTTTGCTGTCTTACCTGTACTGCTTTGGTCATAAATACAAACAGCACAGATGGGCTGCTATGAAGAAAATAACTCCGGGCAGCCAGGGGCAGCACGTGTTACCTTGTTGTTCAGTTTAGGTTGCTACAAACAGCAGAACTTAAATGCTTTGGAAGGGCATTAACCTTGGCTTTGCAGTACTCTGGAGGCTGGAGCTCCTGCCCTGATGGGTCTAAGGGCACAGTGTTTCCCAGAACAGCTGGCTTTTTTTAAAGAAATGTTTTCTACGGTTACTGTTAAGTGAATAATGATGCCAAATGGCATTTAACTGTCTAGTGGAAAGCTTCTGATAATAGCTGCTATATCTTAGTACATTTTATATTAAACTTAAAGGAGTATACTGATGTCATGACAGATGTGTGTATGAATTTTTATATCCTGATCACACCTCTAGATTGTGTTTCATGATGTGACTTGGAAGTTTGTTGGATCTTATCTTTGTTTGTCAGGTTTTGTTAGCATGAGTATATGTATGTATATGTATGTATGTGGTATTTTACTCTACATCTTTGTGGGATTTCCTTGCTGGGAGAGGGTAGTCTGGAGGAAAGGTCTCAGGACACTGAAACCATCAGGAATGGTATCCCAGTTTCCTTTCATTTGATTGTCCAGGACCTCTGTAGTTGTTTACAGATCAAAAAAGAAACAGTTGATCCATTCATGCCTTCCGGCATAAAGGCATCTCATGTCTTACTCTCATATCTGCCTGTTTTCCCAGCAGAGTCTAATGTGCTGAATGACTTGCATTCAACAGAGACTGGCTAAAAAACATGCACACAGCCATTGGTATGGAAAATGCCATAAAGGGGAAATGAGAGTATATTGTTTAGAAACATCTGTCAGAGAGATAAAGGATAGAAGGAAAGAGAAAGGGAAGGAAAGGGAAAGGGAAAGGGAAAGGGAAAGGGAAAGGGAAAGGGAAAGGGAAAGGGAAAGGGAAAGGGGAAGGGGAA
>VZUI01054258.1:0-26381 GCA_013401135.1 Cettia cetti
AGACAGACAGACAGACCGCGCCGGAGCAGCAGCCCCCGCCGAAAAGCCCGCAGGGGGGGCGGGAAGCAAAGGGGGGGAAGTGCTGCGGGGAAAGGCCGCCGCCGCCAGACACAACAATCTCACGATCTGGGATACAGAGGCACCGTCAACCCAGGACACAAGGGTATAAAACTGCTCTTGGAAAGGAATTGAGAGCTAACACTGAAGCTTTTTTCACCAGTGTGCACAAGTGAAAAATACTCCTAGGAGGGATTTAGGTGGCTCAGTTCAGTTATGGGCAGTGTGCCTGACCTGCTGTGTGTGAGCCTCTCACTCTCCTGTAAAGGAAACTGTCATTCATATTTCCTCTAATTTTTTTAAAAAAATCACCTGTTAATGAAAGTTGCATCCTTTCCAAAATTCTCTTGGGTCAGGAAGTGAAGTTGTACATCAGGCTCTGCAAGGACAATGGGTGTCCTGTTTGACACAATTTAACAAAGCTTTTTTCTGAAGACTGAGGCATCTCTACCCCACCCTGCATACTCTTCTGATTATTAGACTGTCTCCAGCCATCCTCAGGCTCTTGCCTACAGAATTACTGCTCAATATTATTAAATTTTATTTCACTCTTTCTCTCTAGGTGGATGCCTTTAGTCAGTAGAGAATAAGAAGTCTCAGGGGATGTAAAGTCTGAGAGTTATGGGAAAAAATTCTTTAATGACATCCTATAAAGTGCTTTTGTATTTCTAGATAGAAGATTTTGTATAAATGAATTAATTAATAAGGGAAGTTGTAAACAAATGTATCTGCTGATAAAAAAAAAAAAAAAAAAAAAGAAAAAGAAACCCAAAAGGAAAGCTCCACTTCTAAAACCCTTCAGGAAAAAGTTCCTCTTATATCAAGAGGAGCCATTTAACTCCAGTAGTTTAAATGCTTTACTTGTATCATTCATTGAAATTCACATCTCAGCAATCAGTTAGCAGAATGAAACAAAAAGCCCCTTGGAAGTAATTTTTCAGGCAGCAAGTCATCCCATGCCTAATAAAAATCATTAAAAATGGTATATGACCCCTGTCTTAAACTACCCCATTAGGATGTATCTGATTTGGAAATGTACCATTCAAAAATAATCTCTTAGAAAATGTGCACATCTTTGGGTTTTATGACAATCAAGATGTTATCTGCATAACTTCTTTCTGAAAAGGGATCTCCAGCTTGGTATTTTGGCAGTTTTCCTGCCTTGCCTGATAGAAAGAGAGGAGTTATTAAGGTTTATGTACTACAGATTCGCGTTTGCTATTTGCAAATTCTGGGGCCTCATCCTCAGCTGAAGTCAGCCAGGAGAGCTTGATTAGTCCCGAAAGATGGACATCAATGGGGTACATGTCCTTTAGTCTTAGTATCCATTTGTGAATACGTCATCATTTTCTTCTTATCACTTTTTACTTTATTCTTCACTCTGCTGATGTGCTTACTTTGATTGCCAAGGTACTTCTGGATGAGAGATCTTTCCTTTATAAAATTGTCTGTGTTTAAAGTGGGATAAAGCTATTAGGGTGATCTGCTTCATCACTTAATTTTCAAGGTGAACATAGCAGTCTGTGTTCCAACATACTCAAAGTTCATGGTATTTAGGCCTGACCTACATCATGATCCCAAGTGTCATTAATAGTTTAAAATCAGATCTTTGTAGTAGCATTTAAACCAAGAGCTGTACTTTTGAATCCCAAACTCAAGTATTTTTCTGCCTGATTCCAGAACTGCCACTCAGTGGATGGCTTCTATGAGCGATATCCCCAAGGGCCCACGCTTGTCATTGGCATTGTCCGCAGTGCGTATAAAGGGAATTACACTTGCATTGTGACATTCAAGGACCATGGAAGAACCTATAATCTCACCAGAACCATAAAGATGAAGGTGGTGGGTAAGAATGACTTTAAAATGTGTAAAATGCATGTGGGTAACTGCAGAAATGGTAAAAACAGCTGGAAGAGTTTGTTGCAGGATCCATTTTTGCTTGTATTTAATCTGTGTTGCCCAACTGACCTGATTTTTTTTTTTTTTTTTTTTTTTTTTTTTTTTTTTTTTGCTGTAGTCAGAATTCTGTGACTGCCCAGAACATACTGCAATAGAGGTCTCTCCACCACCATGTTAAATGCCCCAAACAGAGTGGCCAGGCTCAGGCTGATGAGGTTCAGCCCATGAGATGGCCAGGGGTACCCTCTGCTGGCATGTGAATGCATAACTTGGCATTCCTGCTGGTGATCTCCTGTGCCCTTTGCTCGTCACTGTTTGTGGGATTGTCACTTCATAGCCAACTTGTCTTGATCTTCTTGGAGTCACAAAGCCATTTATACTGGGGTTGAGGCTGTTAATCAGCCAGGCAGAGCTCCAGGTACCCACTGCTTGGACACATCCATCTTAGGCACAGAGGCTCAGCCTATCTGCCAGGGAATTGAAACCTAGTTAAAAAAACCTAGTGAGCTGTAGGATGCATTCTGAGTTCCATGGAAACAGCTGTTTTAAGGGTCAAAATAAATATTTGTGACATGAAATGATGTTTGTATTTTGTTTTTTAGAAGCAGCAGTAAAAAGAAACTGGTGCAGGTTATGCCTTGTGGGAGATGAGAAGGTTATGGAGCTCTTCTGATGTGAGAGGCCCAAACTAGCTTACCTAAACTTTGGGGGAGGTTCAAAATATGGATCTGGCCCTGAGTATGGGAACTAGGATTAGATTTGTGTGTGCATGGAACTCTGCAGCAGGAATGCATCACAAGTTAGATTGGGGAAAGTGCGGTGCGGCGCGAGGGCATTTGGAGTGAGGCTGCAAGGATTCCAGGCTCTCATGAAGTGTGGGTCCCCATGGGGGCTCTCTGTTGTCTCCTGCAGGATCTCCAAACAAGGCCTTGCCACCACAGTTCACCTCTCCAAATGAGAAAGTTGTGTATGAACTGGAAGCAGGTAAAGTCCAACACTCGCAGCCTGCCAGTGGGATGGGAGACCCAGCCAGGCAGGAAGCTCTCCCCCTGCACTGCCTCCCTGGTGCTTTCCCTCACAGGGCACACGAGCTGCCATGGGTTGCCTGGTAGATAGTGTGGGAAGCCAGTTCTTGATGCCAGAATAGGAGAGCACAGCTTTAAAAGCTTATTTTTTGCAAGCACAACTGAAAACAGATAGTCAGGCATGGAGATACAGAATTGCAGCTGCAGAAGCAGATGAAATGGGGACACTCAGCTGCTTAGGAGAGTTCTTGTAGGACATTGTCTCAGGCCTGGCCCTGGCTGTGGTTTGCTCCCGTCCTCTCTCATTCACCCCTAGAGTGGCTTCAGCCATCTAGCTAATTCTTGCTTATCTCCCTTTTTTTTGGCTGATGACTTCCTAATTAATGAGAGCTCTCCTTCTGCTGACCTCACAGCACTGGATAATGGGGTACCACACCCTTTCCCTCGCCCCTTCCCTCACACCATCAGTTTTGCCTAATAGCTTTTTGGAGCAATTCCCTATATCAAATGGATTGTGTCCCATTACAGTGCTGTAATAAATGTGGTGGCCATGATGATGATTAGCACAAGAGTCTTCACTTTAAAGAACAATTATTTTGGCTCAGAAGGTCAGACTTCATCCATAGTCCTCTGTAAGATAAAAATCACTTACAGTCTGATCACCAAAATATTCACACTCCCAAGTCTGATCTTGAGCAGAAGTAAAATTCCTGAAGAAGTATTTCCAAACCAAAAGGCTTTTGTGGAGCTTGATCCTTCACTTTATGGCATCTGTCCCCTCTGCAGTGGGATTGATTAGCACTGCCCAGCTTTCTAGGGAAGTGGTTGGCATGGAGCACGTCCCTTCGGGTGAGTCACTTGGTGCAGTCAAGGAATTTGTAACACATTTGAGAAGGCAGGTCGGTTTTTTTGATTTATCTGTCTGTCACAAACCATCATGTCCAGGGATGTTAAGCTGTTATTACAGTTCCTGTCGGAACATGGATGTTGGCCTCATTCCTTCCTGAAGGGAGGCAGAGCTCAGGCTGGTAGGATTTTGGAAAGCACTGAAGTAAGGGTGGTGCTGTTCCTGCACTGCAGTACCTTCTCTCCTGAGATATGATGATCCTTTCTTTAAAGGTGATGACCTTATCCTGCCCTGTGAAGTTTTCTTCACATTCCTGAAGGACTCCCGGACTGAGGTGTGGTGGACCATAGATGGGAAAAACACTGATGACATCATGGACCCCAAGATAAAAGTGACACAAAGGTAACATGCAACGTGAACCTTCATTTGTATTGAATCCCCTGGGTCCTGTGTGGGTACAGACATGTGACAGTCCTCATGGGGTGTGTAGTCTCCCTGCTAATCAGAAGCCCCTGTGTCTGCACCATGCTGGGATGAGCACCAGGACCTCCAAGGAGGAGGCCTCCAGACCTGGACACTGTCATACCTCACAGATGGATTTGAGGGAGCTTTGTTTACCAGTTCACATCATTTGTTCAGGTCCTGGTAGTGATGCCAACAGCTGCTGCTGTTGTGGGACGTATAAAACAGGGGCAGACAATTCTATTTAGAGGACTGTTCCCAAACAGCATAAGGGATAAAAGTGTTTCAGAAAAACAGAGGCTGAAAACAAAAATGTAATATTATACATAGTATTGATTAGGAAGAATAGAGATTCAATCCCATAAAGAACCCAAATGAGGATCAAAGTCCTATTTTCTGGATCCTGAATTGAATGAAGTCGAAGGCAGTCACTGCCCCAGTTTATTTGCAAACCAATGTAGAAAAAGGAAAGGCAGAAGGAAATACTGTATCCTCATTTTGCAGACGGTCAATTCAGGCAGAGAGAGACAAAGTGACTCATCCAGGACTGCATAGGGAATGTGACGTGAGCTCTGAATCTTGAGTTCATGAGATCGTCTTGTTTATAGGCAAGAACTTCCATTTCCTCTAAAAGGCAATGTGGCACAGCTGCAATGAGAAAATTATGAGTGGTAAAATAAATATTAAGGAAAATCAGATAAAGGAATAGCTGCAGCTGTATTACAATCTGAAGGGCATATTGATTTATAAATATCAAGTTATGTGTTTGGGCCTTTTTAAAGGAAGAGGTTATATCAGGGAAAGGAATATCTGTCACTAAAAACTTGCTGCACTTTCACATGTGTAATGCTCTAGTTTTTCTCTTACAGTGAACTTACTAGAGATTTTGAAGACAAAACTCTGATAAGGACTCTAACAGTTGCAAAAGCCACGGCGGAGGAGCTGAAGCGGAATTACACTTGCTATGCCAGGAATGCCAAAGGCGAGGAGCGCAGCCAGGCCGTGGTGCGCATGAAAGGTGCGGTACCTGCAGGGCTGGGCTCTGCAGGGAGGGTGCTCAGGGGGCTCCTGCCTTGAGCCTTGCCCTGCAAGACAGTGAGGGAGCAAAGAATTCCATCAGGCCTTTCTGCCCGACACAGTCTGTTCTGCAGGCACTGCTGTTGTACTGCGCCACTTCTTGGAGGCGGGGAACAAAGGGCAAGTTCCTGGGAAGGGAAAGGACAGATCTGTTGTCCTTATCCCATCCATGTACCACAACTGAAGCAGAGCTGAGGGGACAGGCTGCTTTAAATTATTTCAGGTTATTTGGTTCTGTGAGGGTTTTGCATGACACAACAGCTGCCAGTTGGTGTCCTCCAGAAGATAGTCTGCACTCATTGACATTGCTCAGGGAGTGAGACAGTCACACCCCAACGCTCTCTGGTTTTACTCCTTGCTGTCATGATGCTGCAGTCTAGATACAGCCACCTCAGCATGGATGGTGTAGACTGATTCAGCTCTGTTCTGTGTGGGCTTTTCGTACATCTTTTTTTCATCAAAGATTTTGTTCTTGCTTCCCAGACCCACCTCTCAGTAATAAAAGCTTTGGGAGGCTTCCTGATTAAGGCAGATTTTTCTGCCTCTTTATCAGCCTCATCTAGAGCTTCAACACCTGCTTTTACTATGAGCCAGACCTCCCCTCTCCCACGGGGAATGCTGCTGTGCCTTGTGTAGCTCACACCAGACGCCTTCTTCCTTCTACTCTGCATTGTAAACATGGGAAGGCTCATGGAGGTCTTTACTGGAAGATCTTTTTCTTCTTGGTACTTGTCCTCATTTTTTAGTCTCATTCCATTGAGACAAACCTTTTCTGGATTGTTAGGGAGGAACAATAGACCACACACATAACTGAGAAAGGCTGAAACCATCTGTCACTGTGTTCATACTCCATATATAATTCTTCTGGGGTGATAATATTTGTACATGTAGCAGAAGTGAATCTGAAATATTCAGATTCTTTCTCTGTGTATCAGTGCCTCAATACTGTTTTCTAGTGGAACCATCTTTACTATCCTCCCTTTTCCTCCCCTGGTCTGTTCTTGGTTACTTGACTGGGTTTGCTCTAAGCAGACATGGTTACCCACCACTCCTTCTTCCTGCTCTGTTGCACAGCAAAGCCCAAGAACCATCCCTAGCTGCTGCTGGCAGAGCAACCTTATGCTAAGCTCAGTGCAGCCCTTCCCACTGCACATCCCATAGGAGCATCAGGCATGCCAGAACCTAACCCCTCAGCACCTCACTTACAGTTTTTAGCAAGTGGCTCTCTGTGTTGGCTCCAACTCTTTCATTACATTAGGTCATATACATTTCTTGCTTTTTCTGGATGATTTCCCTCTCCTTCTCATGTACTTCTGCTGCTCATCACCTAATGAACATTGATAAATTCCTTGCATTTTCGATTTTCTAATTCGGTTTTATTAGAAACTTATTAAATACTGGAATTTGGTGGTATTTCCACTCCCTGTTGTTCTTTCATTCTGCAGTTTGCCAATTTGCACATCGCCACAAACAGAATTGCCCAGGGATATGGTTAGAATTTTTCTGTCCTTAGTACAAAGAAGCAGCAGTGGTGTGACAGACAGTGTATGAGTTGGAGGGGGCCTGTGATGTTCTGGCTTGATGCCCACAGGTTGTCCTGGTTGTTTGCAAGCATTTCAGCTTTTCTGTAAGGAGCTCTGATTCTTCTTTCATGGTAGAAAAGAGTCAGGCCATGGCTAGTTATTTCCTGGTGTCAGTCTGGGACAAGCCATGAGATCTGTGTCTGTTTGATAGGGAGGGAGAATGGTAACCATTGCCTTTATTTTGCTGCAAATGCTTTATCTGGATCTCTTAGAAGTCAGAGCAGTTGTATTGCCCCAAGAGTTTGCTGGTACTGCTGAGAAGGTCATGTTCATGTTCTGGCTTTGAACTGTGCAGGTTTCTACCACCTGGCTGCTCCCAGGGTCTCACTCACAGACAGAAGTCCAGCTATGAACTTGCTCTGCCAGCATAACCAGACCTAATAACCCCAGACTGGGGCTCCAGGGTGGCCAGCCATCATGTGTCCTGTCAGAGAAGCTTTGGCTTGGCCACCTTATTCTGAAGGGTTGGCTTGGCTCGTGGCTGTTCCTCTGTGGTGTTTGGCTGCATGTGACACAAGCTTGTTCCTGCCCAGCTGAAGGTCCAACCTGTTCTTTAACCCTGACCCCTTGTTTATTTTTGTACTCAGTTGTAGCACCCAAGTACACTGTGGAGCTGGCCTGTGGCCTGGGGGCCACCATCCTGCTTGTTGTGGTGCTGATAGTCATCTATCATGTGTATTGGCTTGAAATGGTCCTCTTCTATCGGGCTCATTTTGGAACAGATGAAACCATTCTAGGTAAGGAGTTAAAAAGCTTTCATTTATTTATCCTGCTGCAGGCCAGGCCCTTTGTTTTCATATAGGAATTTTCCTATAAGCTATTTTTAACCCTCTTCACAGCATAATGACATTTTGACCTTCCAATTCTCTGTCTACATGCAGTTGTGTGGGTCACTGCTCGTTAGAGCAAGAGGAGTCAGGCTTTTGGCTCAGGGAAAAAGAGAAAGAAGTCCTCTGTATTCTCTGCAGAGGTGGAGCATGGGTATGCCAGGCTCCCCAGAGCCCTGCCCTGCTGATCTAGCTGTATCCTCCAATCTAGATTGTCAAGATACGTCATCAGGTTTCAGTAAGTCCTTGATTTCCCTGGTGACTCCATGTAAAGGATTCATGATCTGATCCAGAGTGATCTGCTTTTAAATGTGGGAAGGCATCCAAAAGGATGGATGTGGAAATCACTGTTCTGTCCTCAGTTCTTCCACAGCTTCCCTGTTACTGGGAGTTCACCGCTAGGGACTCCGAGGTGAGATTTCCTCCTCTGGAGGAGGAGGAGGGTGTTTGAGCCCTTGCAGCTTGTGGTGTGAACCTGCCACGGGGGTGCGGCAGCTCTCGGAGGGTGTAGGCAGGGTGCAAGTCTCTGTCTCGTGGGGCTGCTCGTGCGGATAGACAGCAGCAGGAGGGAGCAGAGTCAAAGATGTCAAAAGACAAAAGAAGCCTGGACAGAACGGGTTGGGCTGTGCAAATCTATGTGCTTTAACCTGCAGTGCCCGGGCTCCAAGTGAGCCTTCCTACCTGCTTCTCTTGCAAGTGAAAGGCCCAGCAGGGGCAGTCTCACAGGGTCCCTTGTGCTGTTTGTGTCTCCCTGTGCTCCACGGCCCAGACGGGAAGGAGTACGACGTGTACGTGTCCTACGCGCGCAACGCCGAGGAGGAGGAATTTGTGCTGCTGACGCTGCGGGGAGTCCTGGAGAACGAGTTTGGGTACAAGCTGTGTATCTTCGACAGAGACAGCCTCCCTGGGGGAAGTGAGTATCTCACAGGGGGCTGTGCTCCATGCACGTCCTCTCTTTGTTGTTCTTTGAGGTATTGATCATTGATTGCAACAAGCCTATCCAGATTATCTTTTGGATTTTTTGTTAATGAGCTCTTTATGGTGTCTTCTAATGTTTTTTTGTTTCCATGACAGTGTTGCAGATGCTCCAGACCACCAAAATGGTAGCTGTGGGGATGGTGGTTGGTTGTTTCAGTTGCTCTTTCCAGGAGTGATGTGCAGGAATATCAGCGTGGGGAACCAGAAAACTGACCTTCATGCGAGTCCTCTGAGCTGCCTTAAAAAATGGGATAAAGTCAAGGCTGGAAGAGGCAGGGAAAGTGTTATACTGGATCAGCTCACTGAGAGTAATGGTGAATCCATGTAAAAACCAGGAGTGTCTACTTCAGGAAGGAGTAGAAGGTGCCAAAATTAGTGAGAGGATAATGTGTGTCCCATTCATCCTCGTTAATTAGGGAGTTTCTGTCTAATATGGCATACAATTAAGCTGCTATTATTAAAAGTACTTTGTTGCAGGCAGTGAGACTCTTCTTTTCAGTAAGATGTAGTCCTTTCTTACTGTTTTGACATAAATCATACAAGGTTCTGGACATAGTGTCTGCTTCAGGGAGGCAGGGAATGACCAAGAATGGAAGTTGTGAAGCTAGCCAGATACACATATTTCACACAAGTTCCACAGCAAGGGCACAAACCTAGACAACGCTCTTGATCTTCAGGTTTTTTGGAGGCTGAGTTGTATGAGGTATGATCCTGATGCCTGTTAAAAGTTCAAAGTCTGAATTTCTACCAGTGCAGACCACCCCACTTTGAATTCATGGGCTTTGGCTCAGGACCCCACGGGTTTCAAAACCTGTGCTGAGAAGGTCCATTGGAGGGATTCTTTTTGAGTAGAAACTGGATGGACTGCTGGATTCTCAGCCCAGTTGCCTGACAAAGGGAGCAGAATCAGTCTGGGTTTTGTTATTTTTGTCTCCTAGATTGTTCCCAGGATCTAGGAGCACCTTGAAGTTTGAGGGTAAATAAATACGTGTGTCTCAGTGAGACAGCTGCAATCCTGGAGCTGCTCCTTCTTGAAGAGAGCCTGAATGGCATGGCAGGGCACCCTCCAGGCTCAATGTGCTTAATGCCAGTGTCAGGCTCAGAGCAGGTTTGCTCTGAGCCATTTTCACCAGATGTCCATCTCCCTCCTGTTCCCTCTGCTGCTTCTTGCCCTGTTCACTTTGGAGGGTGTCATTTTCCTCCCAGCACAGCTCTCCTGGGCTCTGTGTCCTTCATCTTTACCCCTAAACATTCCCATCTCTGCCCCCTCAGTCCCTGCCAGCCTTAAGCCAGTGCCAGCCCTGCGGAGCGCTGCAGGAGTGGTTTGTCACTGCACTGCTGTCCGTGATGCTGCTGGGGCTTCCCCAGAGCTTCTTAGCCAGGATTTGACTAATCTCTTCTCAGGAAAGCACGGCGGGCCAGGAAATAGCTTTTGGCAGCTGGTGTCATGCCTCCAGAGTGTGCATCTGTGTCATGGGTAGAGAGTTATGTTGTCCTTGATGAAGAAACAGTGGGAGATGGATTATCCCATGAGTTAGCTGACAGGAACTAATCAGACGTTCTTGACAGCTAAATGAAGTTGTCTGTCAGCATTATTTTACTCTCCATTGTAATTTCTGACCAGTCAAGAGTGTTCCCTTATCAAGGAAGTGTGGGAGATCCTGCAGCAGAGAGTACAAGCTCTGGGATTCGCACTTACAAGGGATTTTCACATTAATTACAGGAAGGTGGCCAAGGACAGTCTACCTGCAGATGTTGGAATATTAAAGAGGATCCACAGTTACCATGATATTTCTTCAGCTCAAAGGGTGTCATTTTTTGGACACTTCACGAAAAGTCCTCAGAGTCGGTTCTAAAAATGTTCCAGTCAGCTTTCATAGATGACAGCAGCAGGAATAGACGGATGAGTAACAGGAGTTAGGATGGTAGCATTACCAAAGCAAATTATCCCATGAGGACACTTGGGGAGGCTGTAAATATTTATTTTGTGTGGGGAAACTGAGGCAAGAGGAGTGAAGGGAGTATCCAGAGTAATTCTGGAATCTGCCAGAGAAGAATATAAGCATAGACATTCAGGCTTCCTGAAACCTCTTCAGGGGGAGTCTTTCCCTCGAGTTCATGTGTTGTTCAGCTGGCAGTTTCCCTGCTTTGCTCCAGAGAGCCTCTTCTTCCCCTCTCACTGGAAAGAAGCTAAATCTCAGACTGAGATCAGCAGCCTTCTTGGCCACAAGGCATCCTCACAGCCCTGGGTGGTGCCACAGTGACTTTTAGGTGTAGCTCTCTTGGTCACCTCTGTGCAGCATGGGGAGGAGGAAATGCATCTACAGATAGTCTGGAGCTGATGGAGAAGATGTCACTGCATGAGGTAGTGGGAACCAGCCCTGGTGTAGGAGGTTCCACCTGGAGTCACTTACAGGGTTGGGAAGCACCAGTGTAGTCTAGAGAAGGCCTCCAAGGGATTTATTGTCCCCTTCAAGAGGCACCTGGTGTCACAGCAGCAGCTCAGCAGCATATTCTTGGGCATCACTAACCACCTCAATATTTCTTTCTCCCAGTTGTCACAGACGAAACCCTGAGCTTCATCCAGAAAAGCCGACGTCTGCTTGTTGTCCTGAGCCCCAACTACGTCTTGCAGGGGACACAGGCCCTGCTGGAGCTCAAGGCTGGCCTAGAGAATATGGCCTCCAAGGGCAACATCAAAGTCATTCTAGTGCAGTACAAAGCCATCAAGAAGAGCAAAGTGAAGGAGCTGAAGCAGGCCAAGGCAGCCTTGAATGTCATTAAATGGAAAGGCGAGAAATCCAAGTTCCCAAAGGGCAGGTTCTGGAAGCAGCTGCAGGTGGAAATGCCAGTGAAAAAAATTAGCAGGAGTTTAAGCCTTGATGGGTTGATACATATCCCTGAAAAATGTTTGACACAATCAGAAAACAAACCAAAAAACATGGCAGAAATCCACAAGTTAGGCCAGGGAGTGGGGAGGAACTCAGGGTTTTTTCCATGAAGGACCATGTCCCGAGCATTTCAAAGGATAGTCATGTTTTCCCTGCAGCTTTGATATTGCTCTGTCAGTAGAGAGACCAAAGATGCAAACAACTGCTCTCTGCAAATGTATGTCCTTGTTATCAACCACACAAGCCCTGGGCTTAAGGTCTAAATTTGCTATGCAGGTGGGACGCATCCAGCACCTTGTGATAGCATGGCCAGTACTCCTAGATCCAGTTCCTATGGGACCTTCATTACCATCCAGGACAGAGCTTCTTTCTACTCCCAAATGACCTCACTCCTATCTGGTCCTCAGTCCCTGTTGCAGAGGCTGAGGAGCAATTTGCAAGGTGGCTCCAGTGTAGAGCCTTTCCTGCATGTCCCAGGTCCATAGTCCCAATCACTTGTGGGATCACAGATTCCTGCTGCACTGCGGGGAGCATAGACTCTTGAAGCTCCTCATCTTTGCTCCCCAAATTTCCTTTGAAGCAAATGCATCCAATGGGAAATGGCTGTTACAGAAGCATTAAAACCCCCCCCCACGACTCTACTGGGTGCTATTTGTATCATAGCACCTCTAGTAACAAGTGGTCAGTCTCTGGGACTCTGCAGTCTCACAAGTACCCCAGATCCTTCAGAGCTGCTTGTAATCCAGGGAAATCTCTCATGAATACAGGCCGTGGAGCAGGTGAGAGATGTTTCTTGTAGAGTAAACTCAGGGACTTTACAAGCACTACAAGGAACCCCACTGTACTACTGAACCTGCCTACTGTCTCTGTCACTGGCCGGGGGAAAGCATCATGCAAGGTGCTTCCACGGTCTTTGGGATGACGCTGGATAGAAGTCCAACTCAGAAGGACACCCCACAAACTTACTTGACCTTCCTAAAAACTACTCGTTCTGTCCATGTAGGTAAGACTATGAGGACAGGCTGAGAAAGCTGGGGATGTTCTCCCTGGAGAAGGCTCCTGGGAAACTTTTTTGTGGCCTTTCAGTACTTAATGAGGGCTTATAAGAAAAGTGGGGACAGACTTCTTAGTAGGGCCTTTTGCAATTACCCCTTTAGGGACAAGGGATAATGGTTTTTAACTAAAAGAGGGTAGATCCAGACTATATTTAAGGAGGACATCTTTTACAATGAAGGTGCTACAACACTGGCACAAGTTGCCTAGAGAGATGGTGGATGCCCCATCCCTGGAACCATTCAAGGTCAGGTTGGATAAGGCTGTGAGCAATCTCATCCAGTTGAATATGTGCCTGCTTACTGCAGGGAGGATGGTCTTTGAAGGTTCTTCCCAACCCAAATTATTCTATGATTTTATGAAGACTGTCTTCAATGCCCGGTTATGAACAATGTCGCCATTTCTAATTCAGGGCTTAGGTTTAAACTTGCTTTAGCTTTACAAAGCAAGTCTCTCCCCATCTTGATTTCAGCCCAGAGCTGCAGAACAGAAGGTGTATCTCAGCTTCTGCAACATTTGTATAAAATGGAAGCACAAAACCCCACTATGTAGGTGCCCTTCCTGCAGCAGGAGAGGGCATGGTGAGTAACCCCCATCACAGAGTTCATGCTGAGGAGGGGAGTTTCCTCTCTCTTGTAGGACAGACCAAAGCACAGTGGGGCCCTGGCATTGACTGGTGCTATGGTTCACAGTGTTTTCAAATAAAACTTCAGGCTCTGGGGGTGTCTCCATACTCCTGCAGCTCCTACTGTGAGGACCTGCCCACTTAATTGTGGAGTTCAGTATTACACGCACCAAGTGCATGCTTACTTTTATTGCTGATGGTTGCTCCTGAGTCACCTTTGACTCATGCATTCATTGTGTTGGTGTCCAGTGGGTGAAGCATAAGCATTCATAATGGCACTATAAAAGCACTACAATTAGGAGTCTATGTGCACTGTTCACCCAGCTGAGCTGGGAGCTTTGAGAGCATCCCAGTAAAGAACCCAGCCTTAAAGGTGTGGGACTGAATCCTGGTATCAGGGAAACCTTTTGCCATTAGCATTTTATGACTACTAATGTTATTCCAGGGCTGCAGGGAGTTACAGCCCCCCATGCCCTTAGTCAGGTACTGTATGTCATGTTCAGGAATGGTACTCCACAATTCAGTGCTT
Organism: Cettia cetti; assembly: GCA_013401135.1. Taxonomy (NCBI): domain Eukaryota; kingdom Metazoa; phylum Chordata; class Aves; order Passeriformes; family Sylviidae; genus Cettia; species Cettia cetti. The sequence goes on from VZUI01054258.1 coordinate 13,854, forward strand.
CCCCTGAAACCATGTGCCACTCATTTTCCCCCTCTCCTTCCCCCTGCAGAGGGCAGGACAGGAGAATTGGAGGCATAAAAGGTAAAGATCCCACCGTGAGATAAGAAAAATTTACTGGAAACAGCAATGAGATAAGAAAATGAACACTAACAACACTGGTGATAGAGGGTACAAGAAATGAATGATTCCCATGGGAAAAAAACCCATTCCTTCTGCTGCACTGCACTGGCTCGGATGCGCTGTACTGGGATCCTTTCTCTCCAAAAGAGATCCCCTTCCCCCCACCCCTTAAAATGCAAGGTGGTATAGAATAGCTTCAGTGTCCTGGACTTGCCTCCTCCTGGCTACTGCAAAAACTAACCCTGTCCTGGCTGGAACCAGGACGCTGTACAAATATGTAACAAATAAAGCTTCTTTCTTACCATCCCTTTCATCTTTCCCACCCTAAGTAAGATTTGATTTCTGCAGGTAAAATTGCAGTCAGCTTCACTGGAGGCAGTGGAGATCCTCATCTACTCAGAGGTGCTTATAAGTTTTGTTATGAACTTTTCTACTGTGGTTGTCTGTGGAGGGACAGAGCTGCTTCCCACACTCCAGAAAACTTAATTTTTGAGAGACACCACCCAAACCCATGGCTCAGCTTTGTTGAACCCATTGCAACCCTGTCATTGTGCCCAGCTTCACCTTCTTGTTTGTGTTTTAAGCATCTCTGTAATCAGCTGCCAGACCTGCAGGCAGAGGGAAGGCCCTGAGGCCAAAGCAGAGCTGTGTTAGATTCCCATATGATTTTAAAAAGATTGACTCCCACATGTTCATAAATTGAATTGACATCCCAGATCTCACTACATCACATCTCACTTTTGGCTAAGTTACCAAGAGAATTTATGCTGATGTTTTAGTAAGTCTGATTAGTTTAGGAAATTAAACCCACCTCATATATTTTGCTGATTTTATTAAAAAAGTTTTCCAAATAATTAATAGACCTGAACTTTGTCAAGCATACACTGCAGTGGCCTTTGGTTAACATTGCAACCCCAGAACAGGGTTACTGAGAGACATCAGCAGAGCACCCATAAGGCGAAAGGTGAGATGGTTTGGAAGGGGCCTGAGAGGTCAGAGGGAGCAGTGTGGAAGGAATAGTCCTGGAGTAGGTTTCACTCACCCAGGAGCTTCACCACTGCCTTTGCTGCTTTCAGGCCAGGGGTAAAGCCCAGTCCCAGCCTAAAGCAGATCTGCAAGTGCCTCAGATACGCCTGTCATTTCATTCTATGCCACATGCAGTTTCCATTGTGGGATTCTGTCACAGCATCTGTCTGAATCAGTTGATTCATTTGAGTTTCTGTGCTCTAACCTAACATTTATCAATATGCAGCTCATGCAAAGTTCCTCATTGTTTTTTCATCGGGAAACAGCGTGGCAAAAATTGGAGAAAAAAAAATCTTCCCTGCCCGTGCTGTTTGATGTTGTACAGCTGTTCCAGAGTTTTCCCTTTTCTGTATGTTTTTGCCTTTGTGTGATTTGGTCTGTGAAGTGTCAGTATTATTTTATTTTGCTTTTCAATAAAACATTTTCATTTTTGCATTTCAGTCCTTGTGCATTTCTCATAAGTACCATCTTCCCATTACGTCTGTAAAATGCTGTTAAAGAAAGATGATTGTGTGTAGTCCAAGCATCAAGATAATTTGGGGCTCCTCCTTGGAATAGGACATTTTCCTGGATGTTTCATGCTGTGCCTCCAGAGGCACCTGAGCTCCCAGGGCCATCCAAGCAAAAACTCAGTGACACACAGCATTCAGATATCTCACAGCAGTGGACATGCACACACAGAAAGCCTCTGATCTGAAGAGAGCTCACTTGGAAATCACAAGACAGAAAAATGGGAAGGCAACATAATCTCTTTGCTTTAAAGATCAAATCAGAATTTTAGAAATCTGCCCAAACCACAGAAATAAAACTCACTCTCAGGCTACTTTGCCCATCAGCTTCTAGGTTCAGTCAGTTCCATATTTTCTCATCCAAGTCACTTTCTTTCCCATGTTTGCCTGCCCACAGGTAAGTTGAGAGACAGCCCAGAACTTCCAGACCACTAGCAAAATGAGTGGCTGTGACAATCTATAGATTTGGGGTATATGGGTATGGGATCTGTGACCATAGTCCTTATAATCTCTTACATCGTGCATTGGGTAGACACAAATAAACCAATAAAAATATGTGGTGTCTTTTGCAAACATTTAGTAGAGATGGATGGGTTTTTTAGTAAAAAGCAGGTAACCAAGAGTATTGAACCTCCATGCCCTTGCAATGTTAATGCTGCCTGTCCCATCCAGTGCTCTTTCACTGGAAGATCCTACCTGCACACTGTGAAGTGTCTGCTCAGGATTTTTTCCGAGTTGGGTAAACACTGCAAACAACATCCCAAGGTATCCTGGTCAGCCAAATTTTAAATGCATCCTGTTGTCAAAATCAAATATCTCTTTAGAAATTTGAACATCTTCCCTGCCAAAAATAAGTCTCAAAAAATGAGTCTCAAAAAACTGTGAGTCTCAAAAAACTGTAAGTCTCAAAAAAAAAAAAAAAAAGTCTCAAAAAGTATTGCAAATTCAAAAGTGATAAAAGAAAACCAGCCCTGTCACCTCAATCAAAACATTTCATTTCAGCAGCATCAGAGTCATTCATGTTAATTGAATCTGGGCTTTTTGAGCAGGCAGGTAGAATAGGTGACCTCTCAGGGCTGCTCCTGCTTACATTTTGCTGTGGTTCTGTGATTCCAGTTTCAAAAAGAAAGATCTTTCAAACCAGCAAAAGAGCTTTTTCTTTCACAAACTGTTGAAGCCTAGCTGTTTTCAAAATAGATTTCAATCAGTTGTAGAAAAGTTTGAATGAGGTCTGGACTTAGTAAATTGGAGATGGTTGCCAATTCTTTATGCCTTTGAAATAGGGTGGTAAAAACATGTCATGGTGTTAAGTGACAATTCTGACAGACCTGACTATCATCTACTTTTGGTTTCAATGAATCAGTGTTTTCCTGTGTGTGTTGGGAGTAAAAATCCCACCAAAACTTTTTATACAAGAAAAAAACCCCTCAAAATAATTTGATTTTAATTCCATTTATTTGTCAACCAAACAGTGCCCTACTTTCTCCATTAGGATATTACTGTACGATCATTTTTCCTACCTTGGTCTCCAAATAATCTAGTGGCAATGAGTTTTACAGCTAGTCATACTTCTTTGAAAAGTACTGTTCTTGTATTAAAATGAGGTGCATCCAGATGAAACACAGTACACCTTCTGCTGTGAGATAAGAGACAACCAGGTGCTGGGAGAATTAAGAGGCATTGCCATTGCAGGGAAGGAACAGTATTTTTATTCATATAAAAGACCAGTGTTCCACTCTCAAGGAGAGAGGAGAGTCTCCAGCCTGAGGAATGAAGGCTTTAGCAGTGTGAAATGGAAGGGAAGGAGGTAGCTCTTCTTTCCCAAACAGCTCTTTGAAAGACATTGCTAGAGACAGATTTTTCTCTCTGAATGTGCAAGAGCTCTTACTGTAATGATCCTTGTCCTGCTTGAACACCAACTTGTCCTTGGGTCCCCTCTCATCTTAGGCACAAGCACTTAGTAAGTGTATGGGGTTTTAATGTTTTTTAGGTTTATTACTCAGCTTCTGTTAAATCGCTGAGTGTCACAGTTCCCATCCTTTCCAGTGCTCACCCTTTAGCCACTACACCTTCAATATGCTTTCTGCATCCCCAGCCACAGGTAGAAGTCCAAGGACATCCTTCAGGTTTGCTGCTTTTCAAAATTCATAATAAAAGAGATGTTGCTTTTGCCTGGCACAATTCCAGCTAAGCTTCGTGCTGAGCTTTACAACTTGCAATTAATCCCAAGAAATGCTTTGAAGGACAGTATTTCCATGCCCCATGATGCCTAAGGGAACTGGTGGAGAGGTTTAAGCTGGTGTTTTTTGCTTTCTAAATTTGGAGGTTTCTACTTGAAGATGAGAGAGCATGACAGGGGGGAGGTGGGTCAGCCCCTGCAGTTTGAGCCGGGGCAGGATGACACGATTGCTTTGATGCCATGATGCAAAGAGTTGCTCAAGCTGTGGGCAGGTGGTTCCCAAACAAGACCCACCCTTTATCAAATGCCTGCACTACCCTGGGCATGACTGATGCTGTGCCGGGCAGAAGTCAGAGTACAGTCATGGCATATCCTGGCTTCTCATTTACCACCTCAGCCTTCTCCAAAACACACCGCACAGCAAAAATGCTGCCAGCGGGAGTGTGGGCAAGTCAAAAGTCACAGCGTTTGTGCCAGGTTTCCCTGTGCGGGAAGAGGGATCTGTGCAGGTATCAAACAACTTCCTTAGCTTTTCTCTCCCCACTCCCTTCTCCTTGTGCACTCCAATTCCTCTGCCCTTGTATACTCTTAGATACCACTGAAGCCGTGTTCGACTTCATCCAGAGGAGCCGCAGGATGATCGTGGTCCTGAGCCCTGATTACTTGACAGAGAAGAGCATCAGCCTCCTGGAGTTCAAGCTGGGCATCATGTGCCAGAACGCCATAGCCACCAAGCTCATCGTGGTGGAGTACCGGCCGCTGCAGTGCACCCACCCTAGCATCCTCCAGCTGAAGGAATCTGTCTCCTTCGTCACCTGGAAGGGGGAGAAGTCCAAGCGCTCCGGCTCGCAGTTCTGGAAGGCGTTGCGGCTGGCCCTGCCGCTGCGCAGCCTGAGCGCCAGCGCTGGCTGGAACGAGAGCTGCTCCTCCCAGTCGGACATCAGCCTGGACCCCGTCCAGAGGAGAAGGAGCCGGTTGAAAGCGCAGCCCGAGCCACGGGGGGCCACTCCTGTGACTCTCACCCGCGGAGGGACGGCCTCGGCATCCGAGTCAAAGGCCAAACACCGAGCCAAGCGCTTCCTGACGTGCCGGTGTTGTGGGACCTACTGCCACGGCAGCAGCAGGCACAAGCAGCAGGCGGCCGAGCCCCGGTGGGACAGTCACCTCTGCGACCCGGGCTCGGGCAGGGCCCCGCCACAGGCGCTCCAGGGCAGGGGCCGGGCCGAGCCCCCGCCGGCGCAGGCCCCCGGCCTCGCCCTCTGCCATTACAGTGACCTGTCAAACAACAATGACTTCTACGTGCTCTAACCCATAGGCTGAGGCACTGCTGGTGCTGGGCCAGAGGAGGAAACTCACTGCGGCCTCAGGATATTTTTACCATGTCACAGGCTGGCACGGTGCCATTAAGTGTCGGTCCCATGCCTGCATGGAGGACTGCAGCAGTGTCACTGCTGGTGACCTGAGCCAGGGACCTGCAGCCATGCACAGAGCAGCGGCTGGGGGCTTCCTGCACGGGTGCTTCTCCTGAATTTAAATTGCGAAGTGGAGCTGGAAATGTGTTTCTCTGGCGCTGCTTTTCCCACACCGTGGCTGTGTTTGCGGCAGGGCTGCTGCTGGGGTCGGGTGCAGGAGGGCAGGTCCTCAGCTGGGGCCTGGGAGGAAGGGAGGGAGCGGAGAGAAGCCATCCTGCTGGCAGTAACCTCTGGAGAAAGGGGAGCGAGCCTGCATTTTGCAAAGGCTGAAACTTTGCTAATGAGGCTAATGGAAGCCCCTGCCACTGCAGTTATCCACTGTGGTCTAAAAGAACTTGCTCAACAGTTTTAAGATGAGACCTTTCGCTCTAAATAAAATTGATTTCTTTAACCTGCTGTTGTAAAAAGTTCCATAGGGACTGGTAAATGCTGTAACTGTTCACCAGGCAGTGCTTGGAGATGTGGTTTGCTCAAGCTGGCTGAGGTCCCCTCCTGTTCCCAGAGGGGTTCCTGGGCTTGGTCCCTATGCCCACTTCACCATATGATGAATTTGTTGTGCCAGTTGAGTGGCTTTCCACGCAGCAGGAAAGAAAACCATTACAGGGAATATGATTAAAAAAATTCTCTGAGTAGTCAATGAGCTCAGGGATAGGAGCAACACCTCAAACGCTCACGGAAAACCTCCGGCGCTGAATCTGAGGGGTCAAAACTCAACCACACTTCATTAAATAACCAAAAGAGCCTTTGAACAGTCTCCCTGGGGCTGCTGTTTCATCAGTCTGTTGAGCTTGCTGTCAGCAGTGTTTCCCCACTCTTCTTCTGCACTGAAAACTTCATTTGTCTCATTCCACATTGTGTAAGGGCTTATCTCCCCACCAAGGAAGGGTGCTAATCCTGGGAGTCAGTTGCTTGCCTTCAGCTGATGCTTGGGCATGACAGACCCGCTAATACACTGCATTTGTTTTCTTTCCCTGGGACCAACAAAGGTCTCCCTCACTACTCTAGTCAGTCTAGTAATTGCGTATCGGTTGACAAGTAATTATTTTTCTTCTGCCTTGAAAATATGATCTGAGCCCTTGGGGTACAGGGTCTGGTGGCCCCAGGAACCCTATCTGATGGCCTCAGGTGAACTTGCTGGAACTGTGAGGAAGGAGGGGGCCATGTCTTACCCATTTTAATAGTGCTGAAGTCCAGTTATAATTCATATATCACTTTCCTTCCCTCAGCAGACCCTCTTCCTCAGAATTGCCCTGACTTTTTTGATCCTTTCCTTCTGAGATCAAGCACAGCTGACAGCTCTCCTGTTACAAGCCTCTGTGATCTGAATCCTAACAGCCTTCTGCAACAGACTGAGAAATAGAAACCAAAAAACCTGGTGCTGAGTCAATATAAATAAAACAAGGGCAACAAACCCCTACAACTCATAGGAGTTAGAAGTTCAGACTCTAGAGAAGTTTCCAGGTGTGGATTTCTCTCTAATTTCTGTCAGAAACATTGTCAATTGCTCAGAAAAGCTTTGTCCATGTGTAGCTCTTCTCAGCATCAGAGGAGAAGCAGGAATGAGATATTTGGAAAGCAAGCTGATGCATTGCAGGATGTGCTGTAAGACGTAATCAAAATGCCATGAAATGACTCCAGTTGCTTACAATTAAATGTGGGATGGTACTGTCAGTGAGTCTGGTAGTGCTGAAAAGTGCAGCTACAAAATATAAATAATTTGTAATCAATCAGCCTCCAGAGTCAACATATTTGTTATTTGTTGGCATTTAAACAGCTTTTATTTACAGACATTGCCCTTATTTGAGTGTGGTGTTGTCTCGGTTGACTACAACAATGCAAAGATAGAGGAAACAACAGCTGGAGCTCCTCACAGATGCACAAAATGGCCAAATGCCGCCTTTTGGGGCAAACTGTCATCTCTTAATGAAAGAAAAAATGCTTGCTAGTAATGACCATTGCTTTTCCTGATGCTTCAAAAGAGCCAGTGCAATTTTAGCACTCCTTTTATGACCCATCAAATGGAGCCGGGGTCTTGTTTGCTCTCATAACAGATACTAGGTCATGGTGGATTCCAGTGTGTGCAGAGACCCTGCCTCCCAAGGCCAAGGTCCCAGGGGCCAAAGGCACATCACGTTGGAGGGATGTCTGAGCAAGGACATGGGAACAAACCCTAGAACCAATTTCCATTCTGTTTGTCTCTTATGCTGAGGAAGTTGTTAGAAACACCCTAAGTCCCAGCTTGATGTCCTACTTTTGGACCAGAACAAACTCGTTGCAGAGTTGAATTCTGCTCTCTAAAAATCTGTTAAAATCTGTTCATGTCCCATCTGACACTGACTGATGCAGATGGACTGTAGCCACTGCTCTTTTCTCTGGTACACGTGTATTTGCCAGTAGAATACAGAAATGCAATAATTTCCAAGGTTAACTGGCAGCACAGTATTACATCCTCCTTCACCCCACACAGTCCTTTCAAAAGAAGAGTTCAGAAGGAGCAGAGTTAGTATATATGTAGAATTTCTACTGTATCTTAATATAAAAACATTCATACAAAGTTGAATATCCTACCTATGGCATGCAATGGTAGAAGGCTACCACGTCATGATGTGCAGAGCCATTTGTACAATATTTCCACTGCTGCCTAGAGGTTTTTAAACTGTGGAAGGCTGGTGCTGTCAGAAAGACACTGAACATGGGTAACTAAACAGTTAGGGGATGCAGACAAGTCATGTGGTCCATCTCAACATCAACCTGTCTTTACTTTAGTGACGGCAAAGGTCTGGTACCTAGGAGGTCTCTCCCTAGCAAGTGCCACTGAACATGCCAATAATGGGCTGCTTCTCACATCTGAAATGCCAGATGAATCACTAACCTGCAAGAAGTAAAAGAAACTCCCTTTCTACCATCAGATTTTTATTCTCATCTGTTACACTAGATGCTGATCTCAGAGCATCTGATCTAAGTATATTTATAGCAGACATTTTCCCAAACAATGACAAGATTGTGAAGGAACCAACAGATGCCAGAAATAGGGAAAAAAATTGCTTCAAACCTTTAATCCTTGCTCCACATTAATATTTTGTCTTCCATGGTTGATTCACCACCAATATCTATGAAGGGCAGCACCACCTCTAGGACAGTGTTTGCCCTGTGTGACACACCCAGCCTAGGAATATAACCCAGAACCATGTCAAGCAGGGGAGGGCAGACCATATGAGGGTGTATAGGGGGATATAGGAGCTTTCTGCTCACCACCCAGGCATTTGTCCTCACCTGTGTCCAGAAAAATGTGGTGCTGATCTGGAAATGCACAAGCTAGAACACTATGGACCAAGCAGGCAGCAACATGAATGACCCTGCAGCTGCCTGCCCAAATCCATGTGAAAGAGGTGCCAGGGTTTGACTGTTGTCCACATGGATGTTTACACTAGACACCATCATTGGTCATGCTGGGGAAAGGCTGGGGCTCTAAAATGAGTTCATAAATGTACCACACAGTCTCCCTTCACAAAGATGTTGATGACAAATAGAGATGCTGCAGAATGGTTTACAGAAGAGTATGACATCATAGCACCAGACACAGTAATGGCCAGACATCAGGGGACACAGCATTTACACTGATGTGCCTGTAATCAGGCTAATGATTTGTACTTCACTAAAATGTGTCTGCTACATAGTCATTTGGCTTGAAAACACCAAAGAGTTTTCCAACTCATCAGTATTTGTTCAAATGAATAATCAGCCTCAGCCTTAATATTGTGCCTGATTGTTGTGTAACCTGGCTTTTGCTTCTAGATGGGGTGGTGGTTCAACTCCTCTGCTGCAGCAAAGAGACTTTTCAGGTACTTTTCTGTCTGTGGGAGTACTTGCACGCTATTGCCAAATCATCTGACAGTCCATTGCCCAGGCAAGAATTGTTTTCCAAGAGGTTTTCTTCCTTTTCTTTTCTATTAACAGTTTTCAGACCGTAGGTGGCGGAGTGTCTCTCCTGTTGCCTGGGCTGCACAAGGAAGTGAAGTTCCTGACCTGCAGTTATTCACTGCCTCCCACTGACCCTCTTCTTCATCCCACTGCATCTCAGTGGGAAACCAGACTTGATTGCTTGTCTCCTCCAACATCTTTCCCAAGGAAGTGCTATGGCTGAGGTGTCTCCCGGCATTCCACTGGCATGATCTTAGATGAATTTTTTGTTACAGTGCACTGTGCCTGCTTGGGGCCAGTTCATCAGGCAAGGCAGATCACGTTGCGTGCTTGGTGAAGCGAGAAATAGCGATGACAGGCAATCCTTGTTCCATCTGCTGTGGTTATTAGCAAATGATGTTTTATTTATCTCCAGATCAGCCATGAAGACACTGAGGCACAGACTCCCATCAGAAACTTGTTCAATTATGAATTCTTATCTTCTGAGACCTATAGGTTAATGGATGAAGAACCAAATCCATGCTATTAATGTGTGTGGGGTGATGCTTACAAAACATTACCACATCTATGTACCCACAGTTACCAGCCAAGCTGGAAGTACTATTGATGGGAAAAGGTCATTTGGGAATATCTGCTCCCATTGAGCCATTTTCAGTGGCTACTACTGATTACAGTGGCACCTTGAAATTCCACATGTGGCAGTTCCATACTGACCAGTCTGGGAATGAGCATGTAGTGAGCTATATAGATTCACAAAGAACTTGAGTTTTCCATTCACAGCAAATCCCATTTCTTTGATGTTATTTTTTTTTCCTCCTCTCCTGTCCTCAAGCAGAACAAAATCAGCCCAAGAAGACATCAAAGTTTTCCATGAAAATGAAAACGTGTGATTGCCATTTTAAATTATATTTTATTTAACATAAACACGTTTTGAAAAGTTTTTAAACAAAGCACAAAATGTGCTATACTGAGAGTGTCAAAATCAGTCTGGTATTGCACTTCTGTTTTGCTTACAGCATGCTTTGTTAAGACTAGTGCCTTTTAAAACACTTCAACTTAAATGAAAACAGCATTTTCCTTTGGAAAGCAGATTTCATGATAAACACATCAGATCTGCATTGGTTATCAAAATTGCCCTTTTCTGCATATTGGCCCAACACTCTCAGTTTTCAGTATTTGCAGTTTCCTAGTCTGCTGATTTATTAAAGATGTAGGTCAGTGGTGTCACGAGCTCCCTAACCAGCCCTCTAGCAATTGAAAAGCCTCGAACTATATTCTTAGAACTTGCTGGAAAAAAATCAACATGTTTGCATATCAGATTGTATCAGCACCTCAAATTGTACTTGTGTTTGTGTATCAGGTCCAAGAACTTGGCTGTGGATAATACCTTACTAGCTCTCTCCTCTGTACACTGCCAACACAAATGGGGATGTCTCTGCAGACAGCAATCCATGCCTTCTGCTTTGCTCTCACTCTTTCCATGTACACTGTTGCCAGTGAAAGAAAATTCTGCTCCATTCATGCTTACATTTTAATTGCATGCTCCTTTCTGGAGGCAAGCAAGAGTAACATCTATAATTTTGTTTCACATCTCTGCCTTGAAAGCATCTGCTCCTTTTGGGGATGCAGGAGAGAGCAGCTGCTGGCTCCCATTCAGTGTCAGCCTCCCTAGTACATGTTCATTTACCTGCATTTAACATCAAACTGTTTCAAACTCACTCACTGTCCATTTCAGATCTGCATACATGAAGAAAACCCACCCCAAACCAGCCAACAAATATCTGGCATTTCCCCCTGATACTCACATCTGTTTTGGCTGGTTTCATCCACTCCAGCAGCACAATACTGTCAAGAGTCCTATCTGACCCAAATGATAGTTTTGGCTCATTTGGCACCAAGCTGGACATGAATGAAGAAAAATGAGGGTATCTGGGCTATGTCAACACTTAGCTACTACCCAGCTCCGAAGATAACCATCAGACCCCCTGCTAGGCTGCTCTGTTAGTGCTGTGTCCTAGTTTTCTGCTAGTTTGACTTCCTGCTCCTTTTTCCCTTGAGGACTTTAAGGGTACAGTTTAATAAATGCCCACAGTGTCACCAGGATCCACTCATATCACTAATTTTAAGTATTTATTATTGCTTTTTTGAGGGGTTAGATAAGAAAGCCTAAGTAACTGGGCTAAGTTACCCTTTTCCCTGGGGACACTTTGCCCTTCTGTTTCTTTTTGTTATCAGTGAGCCAGACCTCTCCCACATGCTGCCTCTCACTCCTGCCAAGCTCCTACACACAGGCATAATTGGGAGGATGCCCAGAGCTCGCTCCAAACTTAATGCTTTGTTCAGTCCAGCTCAACTGCTTGCAATTCCTCTTACATGAATTTTATGCCAAGGGGGATCCAAGGTCACCACTTTGTAAAACTAGATCAAGATGATTTAGCTTCCCATCTTCTTTTCTAAATTAGCTACCTCTCTGTCTTGCCCGTCTTAATCTGTAGCTTCCTGATAACCACTGCCATGCACACAAACAGCGTCAAAATATTTCCAGCTGCTCTGCACCCTGGCCTGACTATTAGAGAGAGACAGACTTAGCAGGTGGCTGGGGCTCACCATCTGGCTGTACTCCATCCCAACCTGCTTGCTTGCATTCTCTCACTTACTCTTCTCTGAAGTACAACAGCTTATGTCTTACCCTTACACCCCTCTGCTCCATCAGTAGCCAGATAATCCAGTCTCCAGGATATTCTTCCTCTCCATCCTCATGGCTAAGGAAGTGTGTGCCAGGTGCTACACAGATGTGAGGGGACACCTTCTCTAAAGGGGCTCTACTCTTATTTTGTTCAATCACAACTGTCTGACAGCAAACTTCCTCAAGGTACACTAAATTTGTTCAGTTTGGCCCTGCTTCCAGTGCAGAGGTCAACACAACAGATGCTTTGGAGCATTGACTTCATCAGCAAGCCTGGCCCAAGTCTGTGTGCAGACGTCTGTCTGCCAGTTACCAGCAAAATGCTGGAGCAGCTAGATTGGAGCAGTCTGCAGGGTGTCACCTCCTGTCACTGGCTGTTTCAGCTGGGTGAGTGGCTTATATTTAGTCTCTAGTAGAGGATCTTACGAAAGGATATGGGACAAGGAAAGATGTGGCAGAGAAAGTAGATCACATCATTCCAATTAAAAAATGTATTCATTCTGGCATTTCCATTTGTACTTTTATACTTTTATTTGTGATAGGGTTATTTTCTTCTTTCTTTCTTTTCCTTTTTTTTTTTTTTTTTTTTTTTTTTTTTTTTTTTTTTTTTTTTTT
>VZUI01054264.1:0-26356 GCA_013401135.1 Cettia cetti
AAAAAAAAAAAAAAAAAAAAAAAAAAAAAAGGGAGATTGGTTAAACCGTGTTTGGAAAGACAAGCACCATGATGAGTTCTGTAAAATGGCTATAAGATTATAAAGTGTATTAGTCTGGGCTTTCCAAACCACTGTTATGGACAAAACCCTATATTTTTTAAGTTTAGTAAGTGTTGTTATGTGATTTATGGCTAATCCTCATAGAGAAAGGAGCACAGAGGCACAGTGATGAGGGGGAGATACCCAGTAAGAGACATAAGTCCCAGCTGCTGTCAGACTTGCCCTAGGAGACCCTAGGTGTCACATTAGAAAGAATTACAGGCAAGAAAAAGCAAAATATTTGGCAAGGAACAAGCATGGGGGTGAAGGGATAAAATTATGAAAGAGGCTGGCCATACATAAACAGGGGGCTGGGCAGTATCTTGGTGCAGATGTGCTCTATGCCTGATAAACACAGTCTGTCCTGTTTCCTTACTAATTTCCATTTCTAGCTGTTTTCCTGAGTGAGAGACTCTATGGCTGTGCACGTGTGTGTATGGGTGTATGACTGCTGGCAACCAGACCAGGGACCAGAACCTGGGGACCTGTCTGTCTGTGGTGTCAGTGGCTGGAGAGACCAGAGCATGTGCCCTTGGTGTGTGTGTGTATGACGCAGCATGACTGCCAGCCAGGACCAAGCTGGGATGCTCAAAGAGAAGTATTATTGGAGTGACCATAAATCTGTGCTGAATTGCAGGGAGACTGATGTGGCCTGATGGAGAAATCACTGCTAGACAGGCTGAGTGGCTTGGGACAACCACCCTTCTTAGTTGGTAGGACATACTTACATGGACATACTTATAATATGGATACTCCCATGTTATATATGTATATGTTTCTCACTGATGGACCTTCACCATGAATTGCCGTAGAAGGAGGTCAGACTAGTCCATTTGTGCTATCTCTGTATGAATGTTTTCCTCTGTCTTGTGTGGCCAGCTGTGTATGTTTGTGCATATTTGGTAGAGTGTGACTGTGCCTATCCAGGTTTGTAGGGTTTTTGGTTGTCCTTACTTCTGACTTGATCTGAGGATATGAGGTTGCAGCATCCTCACTTCTTTCTGCCTACTCAATTCAGAAGCCTCTAAAATAAATACCTTGCTGTTGGCTGGATGTGTCATTTATGTTTGTGTTTGTTGGGTGAGCAATTGCCTGATAGGCGAGGCTCAGAGATGGCATTGTATCAGGCTGGCAGGCAGATACCAGGAGGCTTACCCAAAGCTCAGTTTTAGGGACAGTGTTCTTTAATGTTTTTATAAATCATCTGGATGCATGTACCTTAAGTAAAGTTGGTGATGAAATTAAACTAGAAGCTGTGGACTCCATGGAGGGTAGAGAGAGGTTACAGAGAGATCTACATAGAGTGTAGAGCTGGACAATCACCAACAGTACAAAATTTAATAAGAGCAAGTTCTGTTTTTTCCACTTGGGATAGAAAAATCACATTAGCATATACAAGTTGTCGGACAAGAAGCTAGAGAGCAGCCCTGTAGAAAGAGATCTGGAGGTCCTGGTCAATGGCAAATTGAATGTGGGTCAACAGTGGGCCTCGGTAGCTGGAAGGGCAAACCATATCCTGGGGCACATCAAGTACAGCATCAGTAGCTGCACAGGTCCAGCCTCACCTTGAGTACTGTGTGCAGGTTTGGAATCCAAAATATTCTAAGAACATTACACTCTTAGAGTATATCAAAAGGAGAGGGGCCAAGATGGTGAAAACTTTCAAGGGCAAGATTTATGAGGGGCAGCTAAGAACATTTGGTTTGTTCAATTTGGAGAAGAAAATCTGAGACATGACCTCATCACAGTCAACAGCTCTCTCAGGAGAGCAATGAAAAGGGAGGTGTGGAACTCTCGCGGGAGACCAGTGATGGGACACAAAGAAATAGAATTAAGCCTTATCAGGAATGCTCAGATGGGATACCAGGAAAAGGTTCTTCATGGAGAGGGTCCCTTTTGACTTGAAATATTCTATGATTCTGATAAAGAAACATATACAGGTAAAAAATAATTTCAAATCTCACAGCTGATGCTTTTATTTGGCACTCCATTCTTTTTCTCCCATCATCTTCTGCATGCTCATCACACCTTTCCCACATGATCTAAAAACAATCCACAACAGGGAATAAATGGGGTTCTGTGAAGAAGATAAGGAAAGTGCAAGGAAAAACAAAATTTCATCAGAAATTTTTAGCTACAGGATGGACTGACATTGCAGAGAAAGGGGAGCTCATTCAGCTTGCCTTTATCATTGTTTAAAAGGTATGTAGTTGCCTAGCACATCAACATGACTCTGAGAGAAATGACAGTTTTGATGTTTGTTTCTATTAAAGAGAAATAATCCACAGGTGATGGAAGTAAGAACTACAGGACCACAAAAAGGACGAAGGAAACATTTTGTTTGAACGTAGTTACCTGTCAATATATGAGGCCAAGCAGTCTTCTGTGAGGATACTAAAACTAGATTTGGGTAACCTCAGTTCCATGTTTTTGCAGAAAATTCTCACAGTATCCTCAGGGTGCTCACTGTGGAGTGGCTTTAATCTTTCTTCTGGCCCTTAGAAATTTATGCTTCAAAGTTTTGGGGAAAGGAGAGTTCTCTCAGTGGTCAATGTAATTTCTTTTTCTGCTTGAGCAAAGACACAGTTTCATATTGGCAGCTGCCTATTGAATAGCAAAGTAATCTTGACATGGTGTTGATATTCATTAAAGTAATCTAAAGTAATGCCTATGCTAAGGCTAATTTTTGATCACTGATGTTTTGGTTTAAACCCAGCCTACAACAAAGCCCCACACAGTCCTGCACTCATTCCCTCCAACAGCAGGATGGGGAAACAAATCAGAAAAACAATAGAGAGAAAACCTGTGGGTTCAAACAAAGACAGTTGAATAGGTAAAGCAAAAGCTGCTCACACAAAGAAAGCAAAACAAGGAATTCATTCACTGCTACCCATGGGCAGGTAGGTGTTTAGCCATCCCCAGGAAAGCAGAAGCCCCCCACATGTAGTGACTTGGGAAGACAAACACCATCACTCTGAACATGTCCTCCTTTCTTATTTCTCCAGCTTTATATGCTGAATATGATGACACATAGTATGGAATATCTCTCTGGTCAGTTGGGGTCAGCTGTCCCTACTCTGACCCACCCCAGCTCCTTGAGTACCCCCAGCCTATTTGCTGGTGCGATGGGGTGAGAAACAGAAAGGTCCTTAACACTGTAAATAATTAAAATATCCCTTTCTTACCAGCAAAATTTGGGTCACAAATCTAAAACACAGGCCCATATCAGCTATTAACTCTATCCCAGTTGAAACCAGCACAGCAGATTGCAGATATTCTCTATTCCAGCAACACTGTGCTTTGCACTCATCTAAATAATCTTCTTCCTTACTTTCATCGGGCATCTGTCTACCAGTCATGCTACAGTTTTGCCAGTGTACTTACTGTGTCTGCACGTGAGGAGCATCTGCTCACCCAGACATGTTGAACATGGATCCTATTACTGCATACTCCTGATTGCAGAAACAAGGCTGGCAGGAGGCTCTAGACCTGGCCTGAATCTTTTCAGCCATCTGGTGCTTGCTGGCTTTGTAATCCTAGACCATGCCAAGATTTATAACAAAAGCATTGGTTTTACAGATAAAAACAATTGAAAAAAGTGGCTTTTTGCACAGGAATGCAAAAATCAGAGAGCAGGGTTTCTTTCTGCTGACAGTTTCCTTCAGTCCCATCTGGTATTCTGTGTGCTCTGATTGAACCCATATACCATTAGAGGCAGTGACACATGCTAACAGTTGCTATGGTTGTGATCCAAATACAACTAACAAAGTCTTTCCTGAATTGTAACTTTGTGCCACTTGGATGTCTTCTATTTTTATGCCTGAATCTAGAAATTTCTTCCCCTTCTGTATTTTAAATACCTTTTTTCCCCCCTCCCCCCAAGATTCCATGATGAATTTAATTACAGCAGACAGCTAAGCAGGAGTTCCAGCAGGATTTCAATTTGCAGACTTAGTATGTGAGTTACTTTGAATATTGTTTCATTATATTATGGAAAGTTTTATTTCAGGAACAACTAAAATGATTGTCTTTTGAGGTGGAAAAGAAAAACCAAACAAACCCTTACCTTCTGTTTTCCTTTATACATCCATTTAGAGTACTGGTCTACAGATTTTTAAGAAAATATTCTGATATTTTTATATATGCTTCTTCAACTTAATCATTGCTGATTACGTGACCTGGATAACATGTCAATTTAATTTCTGCAATACTTATTCAATCCTAGGTAAAAAGACAGATGTAATACAAATTCTTTCCAGGATAATATATTATCCTGCAAACTTCTTGTATCAGTGAAAAAAGACTTTTATATTGCTACTTGTATGCCACTTCCTGATGAGCCCTAGATACACTGAAGATCCTTATGTGTGACTCCTACTTAAGATTAGCCCATTTGTTTCATATAAGAAAGGGCTGAAATTGCCTGACCTATTTTTATTAACTTTCTTTCTCACTTAGCTGTAAGAAACTTATCTCCTTTTCGTTTTTTCCCTTACCCTTCCTATTCTTCCACATCTAGCTATCGATTTACAATCACTGCAGGGCCAGCATTTCTCAGAATATATAACAATGGGTGATGTATAATCAAAAAGCAAATAATATAAGGAAAAAAGGCTTCAAAATGAAGATTTTGTGATAAAAGCCAAGTGAAAAAATTTTGTCATGGCACACTATAAAATGCAGGAGTTTTACAGTGTGGATGTTCAATCAACATTACACTGTCTCTTGCAGAGAGGATGGCTTCTCCTACAGTGGGATTGCTAACTCCAGGGCCTGGCAGACTTGCATTCACACACCTGTTTTACTTGC
The DNA here is from genome assembly GCA_013401135.1 of Cettia cetti. Classification (NCBI taxonomy): domain Eukaryota; kingdom Metazoa; phylum Chordata; class Aves; order Passeriformes; family Sylviidae; genus Cettia; species Cettia cetti. The sequence continues at coordinate 4,909 of VZUI01054264.1, forward strand.
CCTACTGTGACCAATGGGAAGTTATTTGTTCATTCTGTCCCCTTGCTCTCTATGAGTTTCCTTGAGGTTTTGTGGTTGGGCTTGGGGATTTTTTGCTTTATTGTTTGCTTGTTTTTATGGAGAAGGAGTATTTTGGAAAGCTATGCCTTGGCCCCACAGTGACAGTTTTTGCTGTTACTCTGCACTGCAATGAACACATTCATGGGGTCAAGAGATACTATTATTCTTCATCCTCTGATATTTTATTTCTTTAGCTATAATGGACTTGAAAGAAATCTTGTGTTTACCAAACTCCTTTAAAGACAGAAAGTTACAGAAACTTTGGAAAACAGTCAAATCAAGACATTTTTTAGCCAACAAGAGCAAGATATCACAAAGGAAAAAAGGACTTAAACAAAAAATGGATCTGTCTTACTGCAATCTCTCCTGTCAGTCCTCTGTAAATGAACCTTTGTTCAATTTTATTTGTTTATGAGTTGGAGAAGAGATTTTACTTTATACTTTTCCTTTAATGTGGCCTCCATGTGTATCTCTCAGTGCCTGAATAAAAGGAAAGAGTAAATTTTGGAGTTTTTCAGGACACAAATTTGAGAAGAAATACAGTGAAATGGCTGTGTTAATATTGGCATATGGGGGTTATAAGTGCATGTTCATTACCAATTAAATTGAAGGGTATTAGCATTTATTTCTGCAGGTGACATCTCAGGTGAATTTAATTACTTCAGCAAGGTTTGGGTTTTTTCAGGTAAATGTCTGTAAGACCAGGTAACATCAGAATGACAAAAGTAACTCGTTGACATTTTATAAGGTCTCTGATGGGAAAACACAGTGTGCATGAGTCTTTCAAATGGTGCTTTAACATCTACATGTCTATTTGTATTTAATGCAATTATATATTTCTCAGAATAAGTCACTGTCCAACTGGTCAGAATTAGAATGATGCTCAAGAGAGAGTGTTGGTATTTTTAGTTAAATTTGTATCAACTTGGAACATAAAAGATAAAGTGCAAGAATTGCTAGTGTGATGTTCACTATTAATGCTCCAGGATACACAGGATGAATCATCTTATTCTGACTGAGAGCACTGCAGTGATAACATTTTCCCTCAGTAAAGTAAGATCATATTTTAACTTATTGTCACTTGACAAAGCTGATATCACAGACTTTCTGCTCTGCAGTGTTTAGAAGAAAGCTATTTGATTTTTTGTCATGGATAATTTCTGTGGGAAAATGTATACGTTGAGAAATAGGTTATTCTATCCCTCAGACACAATGAATGGTTTTGTTCAGCTTTCAACGCAACGTTCTCTCTCTCAGGCAATAATACTGCCTGTGAATGTGAAAAGGTGAGAATGCATTGCTTTCTATCTTTACATTATCAAAATAATGTGGATGTCTGATATCCACTACCTATTTTTTTATATAAATATATGTAGAAATTATGTGAATTAATGAATGCTGCTACCGTATTTCTATAGTGAAAAACATAGGTGAACCTTTATTTTCACATCTTTTCTGGCTGTATTATTAGTAACATACATTACCAATTATTTCTTAGATGTCCAGAAATGAGGAAGACTTGGGAAGTAGAGAAATACCCACATGTGCCCCAAGAAGAACATAAGCCATTGAAGTTCATTTATCTAACAACATTTTCCAGTAGATACAATAAATTGAGGAGTTAGTAATTTCTTTTTAAATCTTTGATGACTTGTTATAGCCCTATCAGCCCTATCCAGGCATTGGATTTTAAAATAGGTTCAAGTAAAACTAGTATTCTTCTGTGTTCAAAACAGAAAGGTTCTTAATCAATTGGCAGTTACTCTAGGAGAAAGAAATGAAAACGTGTTTGTTATATAATCTTTTTACCTACCACACTCTAAAGAATCAAAAATGAGCAGTTGGTTGGCAGCAGATGAAACGCAAAACTCTTTTCACTTCTTTGCAGCATGTGTTATTTCAAGGATTAAACATTATACTAAGTTTGAGAAACAAATTGCTAGGGTTAGAGTGAAATGACCGTACTGGAATGTCCCTTGACTGAAAAGCCATAAGTTATCCTGCAGAGGATCCCAGATATTAATAGTAGCTGAGAGAGAGGAGCTAAAGAATAAGACGTATCACTTAGTAGATGATTTTTCCAACAGTGCAGTTCATTATTTGATCTAAAATTCTGATGTTTTCTACACAAAGTTTCATTTAGGGTTTTGTTATTCAAAGCAGGAGTACTAGAGAGCTTTGATAAAGTAAAGCAAAACCAAGCCCCCCTTGTAATTGTACAGAGGCAATGATCATGTTCACCTAGGAAACCCTACACTGAAACCTTAACTTTCCAAGAAATTTTATTTAAACCAATAGTAATATTTAGAACCAAAAAGCTCAAATAATTTAAAATCTGTGAGCCAAATTCTCTGTTCTGACAAAGATGTACTCAAGCAAATTTTAACACAAAAAATGAACAAGTTAGAAAACGTCACTTTTTAATTTGATCTTTATGAATTACTTGTCTGTTTCAGACAACTAATATGAGCTAAGGTATTACAAGAAATCTTTAAATTTGGATTTCTTTTATTTCTGAGAGAGAACCTAGAGGTGTTGAAGACTGCATGGAACAGATATACCAGAGGCACAAGTATATAATCCAAGAATTTACTGATAGGTGATTTTAATAAATCCACCAGCAGTCAGGTCAGAGGGAAGGGGAATGATGATCTGAGGGTATGTTTTACTTTTTGGCATTGATAATTCATACATGTAAAGTGTTTTGGATTAAAATAAAACCAACATGAAATATTTGTGCTTAATTATCTGGCAAAACAGAATGGACTCAAAGGTGATTGCATGTCTTTAGTGAAGTTAAAAATAGACTTGCATGAGACATCTAAGGATCTTTGGACAAAGACAAACTAAAATAAAACTATTAGTGCTTATATCTGCAGTAGGTTAAAAAAAATCCAAAAACCATATACCAATACCATCATAATCACAAAAAATGTGATATTTCAAAAGCTTTCAAAAATACAACCCCATAAAAACACAAGAGCAGAAAAATTTTGAAAAATCATTAAGTTTTGGCCAAGCTTTAAAATTGTATTTTTCTTATGATTTTCTGTGAGGCAGCTCTTATTGCTCCTTGAACTACTGTTTGTTGAAAACTTCAGGAAAAATTTATTCTATATTTACACTGAATCAGAATTTCAACATCTAGGGGGCTTTTGCTGTTATGGGTGGGTTTGGTGGTTTTTTTTTGATGAGTCGTGTTTTGTTTTTCCATATACCATAATTTAAACACAACATTAATGAGAGCCTGAACTTTAACCTAAATAATATAGGAATTCTCCATCATTGTGTAAAGGGAAGTTTTTGGAAAAACCTAAGCAAGAGACATCCTAAGCTAAAACCAGTACAAATAAAACAATAACCTTTTTTTTTTTCATCTAGCTTTTTTTATAATGTTTTCTATTTTATGATTCAGAAAAACACAAAATTAAAAAGGAAACGTTAGCAGTATTTTGAATGCAAGAGAAAGCACGAGTAAATGTATCTCTACAGTACTTTCCATTTGATGTAATTTTGCTTTTCAAGAGCGCAGGTTTTGCTATAGTGGGAAGAGACAGAATACAAACTATTTACACTTAATTTGGAACCCATACCTTTGTCACTGTATTCAGTTGTAGGATCACTGAATTCATAGCTCAAAAATGTTTAATGTACACTGAGCAGATTTCAGGTACAGAATGAGCATGCTCACACAGAAGACAGACAAATGTCTGCCTTTCATATTGTATAAAAATTATAAACTCATATAGGATATTATTTAATATATATTTTACATATATATTCACCTAATTATCTGCATCTGGAGCAACTAGGATTCATTCCAGGACAAAGAAAATGAAGCACAATGGCACTGCTGGATGATCCATCCAATGAGCAGAAAAAGGCAAACATCTGCTCTCCTTTCCTGATCCTCCTTACAGTGTTTGATCTGACTGATTTGCATATCCTAGTACCACCCTCTAAAGGAAAACTATGGTAAAAATGGCTTCAGTGCCCCCATAAAAGCCCATTTTTCTGTGCTGCAGCTGAAACCTGTGTATCCTGTTCCTGGGTTACTAACAAGGAACAAACATACATTTGTAAAATTTACATGTAACCTTCAGGAGACAGGGAATGTGCCATATCAGCCTGATTCCCTAATGCAATGTGCAGACACATGATTTACTTCAAGGCTGGCTCAGTGCCTGTGTGAGATATACTCATGAATAAAAGAAGTCAGTGTGAGGTAAGACAGGAGCACAGAGATCTAGAAAGTGGCTCTTACTATAGGTCCTCTGGAATTGAATCTATGGTCTTGCTTTTATCACCACCAAAAGGACATTCAGGATAGCTAAATTACTACCTCCAGGCCAGAGGTCACAACTGGCATGACCTTCTCTAATTCAAGGAAGAAATAGTCAACTTGCAAAGGAGTTGAAACTTATTGGTAGCCCAAATGCCCTAGGAGCTAAGGATCATTATTTTAGCACTTTCGCCTCAGATAAGAAGTATGGCTGTGGGGTTTTCCTAACTTTACCCATCTAGCTAAACAACTGGATATCTACATATGAATTTGAGTAAAGAATACAGAAGCTCAAATTAAAAAAAATAAAATAAATCAACCAACCAAAAAAATAGCCAAACCGAAAAACTTCCAAGAAACAATGCACCAAGAAAACAAAAACAAACAAACAAAAAAAAAACCACAAAAACAAAAAAAGCTTACCAAGAAACTACTTCAGTAAGGACAGTACATACCTTTCTTTGCCTGGGGAGTTAATTCTAGTATGAAATTTATGTCTTAGCCTGCAAGAAACACAGTCTCTGTGGATAGTAGGTAAAAACTTAAAAAAAGGGAGATGGATTAGAATTTTCCTCATATTTTTAGATGCAGTATTTTTGGTTTAATTGTACTTTTTAAGAAACAAATTAACTTTAAATAAGCATATAACTTAATTTAATAGCATGCAGTCAGACAGAACTGCTATGACATTTCCAGCAAAAACCAAGTAGATAAGAAGGCTTTAAGGCCAAAACAGACCTTTAGTTAATCTAGTCTGACCTCCTCAGTATCATAGGCCATGAAAATTGTTATCGTTTTATGTTAAGGCAAAAGTGTGGTCCGTTCAAAAGACAATAAAAAGTTTTACACTTATGAATTATGAAAAAGGTTGGTTACTTAAACTGGAGAAGAATGCTTGTAAAGATTAAAAACTAAAAAATTAATATCCTGTCTAAAAATAAGAAAACTGAATATAGGCTAGTGCAGCTTCTATTTATAGTGATATATATTCCCATTTTAAACACCTTCAAGGATGACTTTCAAAAGTACTTATTTCTTCAGTCTTTTTATACATCCCATAAATTAATTCCATGAGATACTGAACTATGCAAGTTTATATTAAATACTTTCTGTGTTTAGTACTCCTGTTGTGTGAAAAAACATTAATCTTCCATGAACATTCATGTTCAACTAAGGAATGATAATTAATATTTTCAAAATAAAAATATTTATCATTAAGTATACTATTTCTTACATATGTTACAGCTGAAATTTCCTTAACAAGTATAATGTCATAATAGAGTTTAATGTTTTACTTCAATCTTCAATCTCTAATTTTTTTCAATTATATTAATAATGATTGACTAATTATTTTAATATACCTGGTTTACAGAGAAACATCAGTCTGCTTCAATTTGTAACTTCCTCAGTGACCTATTAATGGACAATGATCCAATTGAACTGCTAAAGTGATCAAAGAACAAGAAAAAAAGGTATTTAAAATATATAAGTAATTTAGTATATCTTAAGGGAATTATAGCATATATTTGGACATTCAGGTAACCACCAAAATGCACATTAATGAACTAACATTTTGTTATAGAAAAATCATGGCAGATTTGATAACTCAGAATCTGTGTATATAATCTGTAAACTCATTAATATCAAGTCATAGTTCAAAGATACATAGTTCTTCCCTTTACCCCTCAAAAAACAGGATCACAGACAAGCTACCAAAATCATGAAGCTCGATATTATCTATGCTGAATTTTGCCTTATTGTTCAGAAATTTTCATTCAGTAGTTGTTTCATTGTTAAATAGAATACTGTGAAAATTGTTAAGTGAGGACCAACTCATGAACAATTCCTGATAGTGATATTCCCAGTACTGGTATTTTTCCTATTTGTTAGTGCATAACTCACTTTTTCTGCAATTGATTATCTCTCTGTAACTCTCTATCAGAAACTACATGGCCTCAGAGGCCAGAGGGTTTTTATCATAGTTGAGTACAATATGAATGGGTGTGAACAAAGTAACTTGTAGTTTAATCACTGTAAGATTGGATTAAACAAACAAACAAACAAACAAACAAACAAACACCCTGAGTGCAAAAAATACAATCTCCATAAAAGTGAGGGCTTTTGGAGGTTCTCTGTCCTTGAAATGGTATGTGGATATAGAGGAATGAAGCACATTGTTTTTTGTATTAAACAGAGCAAGTTATGTTCCTCATTGGTCACTGCTGTCAGAGCTCTGTGGCAGATATGTTCAAAGTGCTGAGCTGCTGAGATTGTGATTAATGACAGTTATCAACTTGGACTCTCAAAGTGCCATAAAAATGATGGCAATCAGAGTGTTTATCTATCCACTGATGTACGACATATTAAAAAAAATGGGCAAAATGTGAATGCTTGCTGAGCATCATTAGTAGATTAAACTTTAAAAAGCATTTTTGGTATATTTTGTGCTGGGTTAATTATAGTGCTTTAAGCTCTTTTAGCAAGACATTGGGTATTTGACTCCCATGTAAATAAGTGCCTATTCACCCTAGGACAACAGCTTAACCTGATACTATGTCAGAGGTTGAAAGAGTAGAGGGCTAAAACAAAAAAAACAAAAAAAAACAAAAACAAAAACAAAAAAAAAAAGCTGAAATTGCTAAATGTGGGAAACACTGAGGACATCATCATAGAACTTCTCTTTCTTTACTGCCAGTTCTGTTATTCGTCTCACTGCAGTCACAAATCTTGAGGCATTTACTTCTGGTTTGATTTCACTTCTACTCAGGTGTCTGAGCTTGACATTCCTCATGCTTGCAGGCAAACCTATCTTATTTCAAATTTAATCAAGGATAAGAAGGAATGACAAACAAAGTAGATGGTAAACAAGGCAAAGTGATTTTTCTCCTATTGATTTGCAAGATTAATTAAGAGCTTTGTAAAATAAAATGGGTCCCAGCATAAATATAGTGAAACTCATCTATAACTTTTTGAATAACTGATTGGAAGACAAATCCACAAACCCAGATAAACAATTCTTTGCAATGTCTATCATCATTCAACTAAAATTATCAAATACGCTAAGTAGCAGATGTGCTCTTGCTTTCCTCTGTTGAAGTAACAAAATTTGCATTCATTTTTCTGGAAACAGAAATGTCATAAGCTTCACAGCCAAAAATGTAGTTATACTAGTCCAAAAGCCAGCAAAATAGTTAACTCCTAATTCCTAATTCCCAACAAAACCAGCAGCTAGTACAATTGATAGCCAAGGAAGCAGACCAGATATCTCTATCCTGACTACATATAATATACATGATATATGTAAAGATAAAATTCCTGTATATTCAATTGCAAGATTCAAATCCAAGACTATCCTGCCAGGAAACAATTTTCAGAATAAATGGAGATTTCCATATCTGAGGGATCAGTCTTACGGTTGCCATGGAAACAAAAGAATAAATCCCATGCAAGCTTTTAAAATGCATGTTGGTGACAGAGGGATAAAGGAAAAGTTAGAACAAACTGATGTATTAAGCACAAAGGACTTGTGTAATATATGAAAAATATCATTGAGCCTCTATTCTTCTCATTCTTCAATTTAGTACAGCTTAATTAGTAAATTACTACAACATTTCTAAGTTTAAACTCTACAAATACAATGCCCCGGCTTCTTTGCTTCATGTATTTGGTATTTAACAAGACCATATACCAATGTTGAATAGGGATTAGATTTTCAGAGACACACCACATAACATAAAAACCAGGAGTATCAGTTGACTGGAAATTTTTAAGTTCATGTATCCATGAACTCCTGTCCCTAAGGAATCATTTCTTCCTCGTTTTCTACCAAACCTGCCTCTGGAGCAGAGTGGACCCATGTCACCAGTTGTATCAGCTGGACCCAGGTTCAGGACCAATTTACAGCTTTTCTGTCTAGCTACAGTCTGTCTCTTCTCATTTAAGAGCAATTCTATTTTTTTTCTGCACCAATAAGCATCCCTTTTCAATGTCCCTCTTTCCTTCTCCCTCCTTTAAGTGACAGGCTGAATGGAGGACCTATTACCTGTTGAAACCATTAGCAGCAGACCTTGACTGCTCAGAGTCCTTTAAGGTCTATGAGAAGCTCAGTGGGTACATTTTAGACACATGCAGCCATGTTGGTTGCCCTCAAGCAGTGTAATTGGGTCAGAAAGGAGAATACTCAAAGTATCCTCCCTGTGGAAAAGCCATCACTTCTACATCTGATGGCACCAATTCCCTGGCTCCTAAATAGGAAATATTTCAAAAGTAGGGCATAGGAGGGGGATGGGGCACTGCAGTCTGAATGGACAGGTCATAAGTTTCTCGTGTATATTAGATCTTCTGTGGCATGTCACCTCCCCTAAGGTGAATATTAACTGATCAATAGAACTGGGAGATGATTCATAGCACCCTGATAGCTAATCAGTGCTCCTTGTGTCAAGCAGATCATGGGAGCTGGAGAGAAACTCTTTAGTGCTTTTGAGTATTCCTAAGGCAACACATTATCAGAACAAATAGTAGAGGAAGGCAGGGCACTTCAAACACCTTAGTGTTTTTGAAGTCACATTTTCTTCCCTGACTGCTCTCTTGTTCACTGATGGAAGGAACCAGGGACTGCACGTAGTGATAGCAAATTATGACTTCCACTGTGGTAAAATGAAGATTCAGCTACAGCCAAAGAAGTTGGTGCAGCGTGGAATATGTAAGTGCAGAGAAGTTTCCAAAAATAAAACTTCCATTTTAAACCTGCTGCAGCAAACTACAGAGGCCCATGTAACTCAATACTGCTGAGCCGCTTGATTTCCTTTGTGTGCAGGTATGATTTACTTTATCCTAGACTAGACTACCTGGCTCAATAGTTCATTATGTATTTCTACAATCAAAACTTTAATTTGTCACATATCCCAAAATTTCATATATTTCTTGGTTGTATTTTATTCAGCTAAGCTATTTGGACTCTATTCATGTAGCTTCCAGATCTATAATTGTGATACAATCATTGGGAAAATAGTGGGACCTTGTTCAGTGAGATTTGTAAGCTTTTTTTTTTTCTTTTTTAATATATTTTAAGATTTAATGTATATAGAAATTAGTTTTATTTCATTTGAAACCTTTGTAAATCCATAAAAATTGCAAAAATGCAGGTCTGAGAATAACTTCAATAACAACGCTGTTGATCCCCTGCATCAGCTAAAACTAAATAGATCTATGTCATTTCAGATATGTTTATCCATCGTAATCATGATATTTCCAGGAAATCAATTATGGTGGTTTACTTCTGTGAAGATTTTGTCTGATCTAACCTGAATGACCTTTGCTGTGGTTGAATCCCATGTCTCTTCAATCATGGAACCACAAGTTTATAGAGGACCACTAAGGAAGGTCACAGAGGATACCCCTGTTTGCAGGATCCTATCATATCTCTGAAAACTGTTATAATGGATTTTCCTCATGATCTTCAGTTTCCTATTTCTAGATTTAATAATTGTGGCTTTTCTTCCCTTTCCATCTATGCCACACTTTCTCATGCGTTTAGTCTTAACTTCAGTTCTAGACTGATATTTTCATTATGAGAATTTTCAGGTGAAGGAAGTTTTTTCTTTCGTGAAAATTCTCACAATTTACCTTTCTGTGGAGCAAAGGAGAAAATAAAACTTACTGCAGCATTAAAAAAAAAAATAGAAAAAGTAAAATATATTACAATAAAGCAACTCATAGTATTCCATACCAAAAAATATCTGGTCTTCACATACCACTGGTAAAATATAAGTATTCCGCAGGATATGTCTGAACCTCACAAGATGAAGTAGCACCATTTAATATCACTTAAATTTGAAACATTGGAAAATCTTGGCTTTATACAACAAATCAAAATTAATTCTGTTACAAAATACCTCAGAGTTAGAAAGGTAATGGTCAAAGGGGGTAAAATGAATGAGCAGCATCAAAATGGATTATTGAAAAATTATTCTTGTTTTATGTAATGAAATAAAATTAAAGGTAGGGGGCAGAAACACAGAAAAATACTTGAAAAAGAATGACAGAATGTGACTTCAAGGGATTTTATTTTGTTTTGCTTTCTTTCTGCTCTTTTATAGAGATTAGTGACTGAATCTTGAAACTTGGGCTTAACTTTTGTATTGAATGTAATTTTTCCTGAAGGTCAGGATATTATTTAATAGTCAGTGCTGTCATCAAAACAAATAGTAAAATCATGTGAATTTTAATGTTAATTAGTGAGTAATGTCTAAAATTGGCAAATTTGGACAAATCAATTATTCCATGCATATTTGAATGGTAAGCTGTTCTGAAAAGACATTCCTAAAAACCAGTTTCAAAGAAACAGCTAATTATGGATTGTGAACTTTATAAATGAGACTTAATGCTATTAAAGAAATTTAATTATATAAAGATACAGTAGTGGGGTGAAATTCTTTTCAGATTTGTCTAAATGAAAGTGTGTCAGTGCTAGCAAGAACAGAACTTGGTTCACTGCATTTTCAAATACTTTTGGCCTCTGTTTATCGTTTTGACTAAGAAATAGTATCTAAACCTGGGCAATTTAAGTATTATTTAAATATGCTAGAAATATATTTAATACATATTCCTTTGAATTCTCGTTCCCTCCTTCCTTCTTTTCCTCCACCATTCTTTTTATCTCATTCCCTCCCTCCTTCTTTTCCTCCTTCCATTCTTTTTCTCTTGTTCCCTCCTTCCTTCTATTCCTCCACCATTCTTTTTTTCTCGTTCCCTCCCTCCTTCTTTTCCTAATATTTTTACACATATAATGTCTATATGAGTGCCTACTGAAACATTTATAATTTCACAACAAAATAATATTTAATCTTTTAAATTCTTTGATTAGTCTATAAAAAAATTTGTATTTCCTGTACTTGATATATGTAGATGATATATACAATCACATAAATAATAAGCATAAATGAACTCACTTTTTTTTTACTTGTCATAATATATATTTATTTTAAATTTGTTATCACATTACGATTCCATAGAATCATAGAGTTGCTCTGACTGAGAAAACACTTTCCTTAAAGCTCCTTTTTTTATCATGTCTCTTTAATATTTGAATGAAATATCCTTTGCCAAAAAGTACCTGATTCTTCTTGTTAAACCAGAAATTTACTTTAAAATTTGAGTTGTTAGTGTTCCTACCTGGTTATCTCCAGTTTTTAAAAAGAAGATATCATATGCTTATCAAATATGAGTTTGCTTGTCAAATAGAAAGCAGTGCTGCTGAAAAAAATCAAGACAGTCCATGTTAGCTATCTCCTGGTGCTTCCAGAACTAATTCCATAATTAACAAGTAAAATGATGCCCCTGTGCTCTGTTTCTGCTCATCTCGCATCTCTTTTCCTGCTACCATACTTCCCTGTCTTTTCATCTGGGGCTACTTTTTGTCCTTAACTTTTGAACATAAGATGTGAAACCTTAATATTTTTTAAATGCTGTTCCATGGATTTTGAAATGAAATGTAGGTCTTTCAAGCCTGAATCTTTTATGAGGTACAGTTTTTGACTGCTAGTGGCTGGAGGCATATAACTTTTAGGTATGTGTCTTTGGTTTTACTCTTGTACACCTTAAGACGAGTGTTAAGTCAGCACTATTCCAAAGGGGAAAGATAAAGCAGCATAAATGTTAATAAGAAGTCCCCTATATTTTCGTTGTGGTTCATTTTCTTCTGTTGCATATTTCATTAGAATAGCATTTAGAATTTTTGAATCTTATGACTATCCTTTTATTTGTTCTAGACTAAAACTGAACCTTGAATTGAACTCTGCAGGTTAAGAGGGAGAGAAAATTTATAAACAACAAGGCATGCAGACCTCTAAATATTACCTAAGATTTCTTTCCAGTGTCAAGATTTTATGAACCAATATTTTCCAGCCTGCCAGACCTAGGAATGATTGCCATCTCTCATACGAAGGGAATGTGATAAAGATTCTATTTGAAGTCAGATGGGTCATGAAGTACTAAAAGTTAAATCTGTCACTAATAGAGGATTAAATATTGATGTTCTGTATACAGTGTAGGTTTCTCTTACTCATTCCTTCTTTTCTTGCTCTGAACCCCAGCGTATGGAAGGGAGAAAGAAAGGGATATTCATATCTGGATAAAAAGAGAATGCTACCTTATACTGGGCTATCCTGGCAACCCAATGTGTTATTGAGGGTCTGTAAATAATCACACCCAACCTGTTGGAAAGGAAAGAGGGAATTATTTTTCTTAGACTTTTACCTCCTTTTCCTCCTTCAGGTCTGATACATCACCTTTTGAGAATGTTCACTTCCCTCTGAATGTTCAAAAAACCATATTTTTGTTGCTGTAATTCTGGTATGTCTCCTCTATATAGCCTACAACCCATTTAGAATCAGGGCTGAGATTTCCAGAGAGGTTGCCTGGAGACCTGCCTCAGTGAAAGAAAATCCTGAGTAACATGGAATGTAGGAAGATACAGGCCAGGTTCTGAAGGAATACTCTGTTCCAAAAGTTTGGAAGTTCCCCCTTCAACAAATACATAACTCAGCATGGACCAGTGAACTAAATCCATATCCTGGGCAATGTGGCTACTGATAATAAATCTATTTGTATATAGTCACATGTATATATGTGTACAGATGAAAGGTATTCATTTGGGCATGATATGGAAAAGGGGTGGAAAAAAACCCTGGGTAACCCAAAATGTTACGGTATTCCACATCTATCTGTGCAACCAGAAATGGAACTGCCAAGATTTGGGGTGCATAATCTTTTTAAGGTTGGGGCACTCAAGAAAAAGCCCTTTTGGCTCTTGCTTTCCCTGGAGTTCTCATGGGGAGAGTTGGGGCAGCACGAGGCAGCAACTTTCTTTTGCTTCTCTCTGAGCTGCAGAGGGAGTTGCTTCAAGCACATTCCTGAGTAGCAACCACAGAAGCTGCATTTCACAAGTTCCAAAACATTTCATAGTGAATTTTGCAACACCTGTCCCCAGCAGAAAGCCAAAGTTGGTTGAGACAAGGCCACCATTTTTCAATGCTCCAGGGGACATTTTCTTCCCTTCCTATGGGGACAGCAACCTAGGATAGCAGCACCGACACCTGATGAAACAGAGGTGTCATAGTAAGGCCAGAGGTCCCTGAGCAAAGCCAACAATTCCCATCTGCCACCACAACTGCTTTGTAAGCCCTTACCATACCAAATTTTTTTTTTTGTTCCGGGGAAAGGTTGAGCCAAGTAGGGTTTGTCCAACATTTTCTCTTTGTCTCTCTCCACAAAGTCATCATGAAGGGAGCCATCCTGGGGGAGGGGCATCTCCACCATTTTTGTTTCTCTTTGTTCCCAGGCAGTCTGTGAGATTTAGCAACTTTCTACTTACTGATTATTTATTGATATTTTTGCCTGAAGTATGTTGCTGTTCATTTTTTAGTAAACTGCTATTTTTTCAGTTATATCTACTCTCATTAATCTCTCCTTATTGGTGAAAAAAGGAGTTGTTAAAACTTAAAGGGGAGATGGTGCATGTTGGAGTGTCCACCCCTCTTAACTTGTCTTAAATCAAGACATGGGCTCTGAAATTCCTTTTAAAAATTTGTTGAAGTTTATTTCACTCAGTGTCTCTGCATTCTTATTAGCAGAGATGAATAGTACACAGCCCCTTTTAAAATGATCTTCAAAAGCAACACAAGAATTTTTTCCCCTATATAATAGAGGTATCATTAAAAAAGGGAAGGATAAAAGAAGCTTAAAAGTCAGGAGTTCAGCTGAGAAACAGTTTGTGTATTAAACACAAATATACAAATGCAAATCTCTAGAGCACCAGTTAGACTTCTATTTTTTAATTGTTTCATTTAAATTAGGAGTAATTTAAAACATGCTGAAAGTAGCTCTGATAATTTATGCATTGCAGTCTTTAAAAGCTTTTCTGTAAAAAAAAAAAAAAAAAGGTTTTCCATTCATGTCAGGAAAATTATTTAACTGGATTCTGCATTGATACAGGTGATAGTAATCAAAAGGCTTAATATATCCAGTTGGCTCTTTAGTGACCTTTGTAGAATGTTTTATGTCCACTCTGTTAACAGTGAACTCATGTCCACATCATTACTTTAATCAAATAATCATTCTTTACCAGTGGTAAAGTGGTAGCCATTCACTGGGTAAACACACCAGAGTTTAGTAGGTGCCAAATCTATACTACGCTTAAAGATGTAGGTAGATGTGGCAACTTCAGGGTAAAACTGAACCATCTGGAAGAACAGGACAAGGAAATAATTTTCTCATCCATTTCTGAGGAACAAAAGTCTATTTAGCAAGGTAACCCTGTAATTGTAATGCAGAATTTCTAAATTGCAAGGAAAGAAGAAAAAATGGAACCTCATCCTAAAAGTAACTTTTGTAGGTGCAAATTGTCTATGAAAATTCTCTACTTTAGAAGTACTTGAGATGAAATGAGGAATGGCAAAATGTTGAACACCACAGGCAGAATAAGAATAGTGAACTTGAACTCTTCTCTGCAACATCCCAGACTTCATTTACTCAGCTCCAGTAGGATGAGATTTCCCCAAAGACACTAACTATGGTCTTATTCTTTCATCACCTCTATAGCTTCCCTCCTTTTCCTCCATGGACAAAATCTTTTTCACTGTCACTTCAGCTAACATAGAGAAAAATTTATGTCAACCATATCTTTCACTTTTTCATGTGCAAATCTTATGCTCCAGCTCATCTCAGGTATACCTAATACTGCTAGCATAAGAGAAAAAGTAATGGAAGTATTTGGTTTACAAGTGATGGTGGTGGTTATTTGCATTGCTGTACCTTAGGTGGATTTAGTTTTAGTGATGTTTGTTTGTTTGTTTGTTTGTTTGTTTGTTTGTTTGTCATGGCACGAAAATTTGAGCATATGAGTCTGATGGATTTCTTAGAATACATCTACTTCTGCATGACTAAATAAAAGTGCATAGATGTTCCTTGGCTCACCAGGTTTATCCTTTAGAACAGAAGCCTGTTGTGTGGCAAAGGCACAGCAAAGATTTCACATGCAGCAGGAGACTAGTTAAAAGAAGACATGATTGGCATGTTGTGCTCAAAGAAGCAAAACAGAATCAAATGTAAACCAATCTCACCCAAAGTAAAAGACTCCCAAATACACAACCAAACAATAGCCATTTCCCTCACAGTATTTTTAGTAAACCATACATATTCTGTGAGGACTGCATTGGGTTTGGGAATCCAGTCCTGTTAAAACTTCACAGGTTTAGAAGGTAATGTACATACTAGAGTGTGTTAATACATAACAGGGTGTTTCTATTTGTGTGTATAGGGGGGTTCCTTAGCTGTTACTTCAGCCTAATATATTTTTAATATATTTTTAATTCAGTGTAGCCTTCTTCTGTTAGTTAAAGCTCCAGGAAGTATCTGTCCACTGGGCATGTAAAAGGAGATGTCCTTTCACTGGCTAATAATGTTTAGCAAGTCTAATTGACTGGTGTGCTAATGTATTAATTCACATTAATTTGCTTTTTTCTAGATTTAATTTCTTCTCTCTATGCAGTACTTCTGCCCTAGCTTGGACGTGTTGGTGCAACTTCTACAATGTATTCCAGGGCTCCCCAACCCTGTGACTGTGCACTCATACAATAAACCATGCCATGTCTCACCTTTAACCTGCTGAAAAGATTACATGCCTTTCTCATTCCTCGTTTTTCATCACACTTATCCCCCTTCTTTCCTCTCATTTAACCTTTAACTTGCACAAAGATACACTGCTTAATTATGATCACAGTAGTGAGCGACTTGAGGCTTTTCTCTGGTTAACAGGACTGACCTTTACATGATTTGCCTTCATCTCACTGTTTTTGACTACCAGCACTGGAGGGGAAGTGAAGCAACTTATTTTGCTAAAGCACAGAGAAAAGAAATAATAAATATAGTAATAAGAATGGAAAATAGGGTTTCTGCCTGCTTTCCAGACCTTTGTCAGTTGTACTCATCCTTAATTACTCCCTGCAGGTTGATTTAGTGAACAGCAGTAGTGTGAGGAACAGCCCACTTAGTGGACTGAGGTTGGTTTTCCATGTTTACCAAGCATCCAACATGTAGCTTGAGAGCATTTTCAGCTTTGACAAGGTGATGTTGCTCAGTAATGTCCAATTTGCTCCAAGCCTGGTGAGTACATTGACAAATACCACTTTTAAAGATTAGGTAAAGAGCTGTAAAAACGAAAAGGGTGTAGCAAATGGAAAGAAAAAAGCAGTGCAAGGATGGCTTTCTCAAGTAATTTGACTTTGTTGATAAACAAAACTCTTGTAAAAAGCAAGGAGAAAAAAAAAAGACAGCTCTCTCAGATTGGAGTTCACTGTATCAGATGCCAAAGTCTACATATTGCAATTCAGAAAATGAAAAAGGAGAGTTAGCTTTTCAATGTACCTGGTTTAGTCTCCTAATTTAGAAGCTTGTTTGTATTTTGTCATGGTACATATTATTATTAATACCTAATGTCATTATCTGAATTTCTGTGATTTGGATTGCTTCCTGATCTTAGAATACCTTGTCTGATTCTTGGCAGGACATATTTGCACATACCTGTGTAAAATGTTTAGCTGACCTGTATCCCTATCTGAAGCCAGAGGCTCTCTGCAGGAAAAGAGAAAAAAAAAAAAAGAAAAAAAAAAAAAAGAACCAAAACAAAAAACCAAACAGATGTCTTGAACCTCCCTCCAAAAACCTAAGTGCTGTCTACTGTACTTTCTTAGTTTGGCAATCTTTTTTGAAAAACAGTTGAATTAACATGAAAGTTTTTACATCAAACAGAAGATACAGATGCAAAATTGCATGCAGCTTCAGAGGGCATCCTTTGAAGCACGTCTTTTAAAAATACTGACTGCTACAAGGCTGTTTAGAAGGAAGCAGGAAGAGTGATTACCAAGGGATAATGTTTTACATAAATGTTTTCTGCACCAGAACATACGGTATAATGGAGATTTTAGAGTGGTACAAATGTAATTACATTAATACAGTCATGTCTCTGTGGTAATTGTACATGGAAGTTCAGGTTGGAAGAATAACCTATTTAGCGTATGTGTGATTCCTTGGAAATCTGAACCAGAGTCAGGGACCTGCCAACAGAATTTCTGAGACACTAGCAGAAGATTGAATGATATCTAATCTTGACTGATAAACAGTAACTGCAGGAGTTATCTTTTGTTGAAAGCTATTTGCTTCTTTTGCAGTGGTTCTGATTCAAAAGTATTTGATTCATTTATCCCTGTCTCCTGCAAATGCTGTTTAAGAGAGCAGAAACAGTACCATTAACATCAATTACAAGTTATCCAAAAGGAAAACCTAAAGTAGTATTGTGAGACATTAAATAAGTCAAAAATTGTGAAATTTTCTAAAATAATTACTTTCAGACTTCTTTTTTCTTCCCCTGCAGGTTTTGTTTTCTGTTTGTCCTGTCTTCTTCTTTTAAGGAAAACTTCTAAATCTAAATCCATATAAAATCTCTTAAAGGACAAGTGCCATCTTAAACATGGATGGAAAAACATGCCAATATTTCTTTCTTTTGGAATTGTTTGGCAATGCTTACTGTCCTTCATGTTTTGCACATCCTCTCTCCTAAATCTCATGAGCAGAATCAGCAACATTTCTGTCTAACTCTTAGAGAGCTAGTGCTCTAGTCTGTGTTCTCCTCTCCCTCCTGCCCTGCAAAGAGGAAGAGTCCTTTTGTGTATGGTCATGAAGTGTGCTAGTACAACTGAAAATAAAAGTAGGTAGTAGCCTTTTTATTAATTAAAGTGAGATGACATCCATGGTGAATCAAAGTTAACAGCTTGTATCAGCCTTTCATAAAATTCTGTTGAATGCTCTATAATGACTATATTTATGATAATAAGAGTAGTACCAATTGGCAGCACTGCAGAAGCATAGACTCAGATAAGTAAGAAAAGGACTCTGAAAAGAATAAAGAAAAGGTAGGAACTGAAATACAAGTATTTTAACTACAACAGTTAAAATGACTAAAATAACATTTTTTAAAAGTCCTAAAATCAAAAACAACAAGCTGGAGGACAGAAGAAAAGTCAGATGTTAGGCTACAGAAACCCTTTCCAATACTTCTGACAGCATGAAAAAGCTTGGTTTCACTAAAGTCCTTGAGAAAATCAAAGACTGTTCAAAGTGCCCCACTGCAGAGTCAAATTTTACAGAATAATCTACATAGAGGGCAGGTTGGGACTAGAGGGAAAAAGAAAACAAGCTAAATTCATTTTTTATCTATGCAGTTGTCAAAGCATGAATCAATACTGCTTGCACTTAGCTGTTATTTTAGCACTTCTTTTTGGCAAATAATAAAATTTTTTGGTCTAGCTGATACCCCTAACATTTGGAACAATTTGTAACAATTTTAAACATGTGACTTCTGGGAAGCGAGGAACCTCTAAATAATCCCAAAGCAATTAAATTTGACATTCTTGATCTACATTTTTTAATTGATTTGAACAGTGTTACAGGACCGGCATTCTGCATTTTGCCATTTGAATTACTGTCTTGTTACTGTGCTGAAGTCTAGACACTGTGTTGGTTTCCAAAGTGCATGAGTGTCTCGGATGATGTCTTCCCACAGAACAGTACCAATTCGTTCATGATAAGATGAACTCTGTTTTTTTTTTTTTCTGCTTCTTTGATAATTTCATCTACACAGATACCAACTAAAATTTACCTGCTTCTATAGTGTTGTACATTTACTTATGTTTTCATGCTGCTGTACTCATGGAGGTGGTTCTGATGCCTGACAAAACCAGGCTGCCAGCAGAAGTGGCTCTGGAGCATGGGCAGCCCTGGTTTTGCTGGATAGCCCAGATTCAGGGAAGCCTCTCTGCAGCATCAGCAGGGTGGTTGTCTGCCCCAAGAGGCTTCATCTGCATAAGTTTGTCCCAGAAGCATGTTGCAAACGTGGACTCAAAACGTGCCTCACCTGACCAGACCTTCAGATCAGTTTTGCCCACATCTTGCAGGCAGGAGCACCCACAGAAGAAAAAAAAATCCCCAAACACACAAGTGTTGTCTTTGCAAGCATGTGTACCATATGGATTCACACCTTGGGACCAAACACCTGCCATTATTTGGACACTTTGATATTATTGACCTTCACTCCTTATTTTGTAAATTCCCTGTGGACTATAGAGCTCTGTGATATTTTTTGGTAGTAGAAATATTGTCATTACCTTCTGCAATGTTAATTCTTCCATTAAATACCACTATAGGGTAATAAGTAGAAATTATTCATATATAAATTTAAAATTACATTATCAGTGTATTTAAATTTAACAAAATGGGCAACTTGGTTCTCAAGGCAACTTTGTCACAAACAAAAGTTTGAAATCTGTGAATAATATTTTAAAAATAAGACTGCAACAAAAATATATGTAATGTTTTGCCTCCCCCCACCCCCTCCCCATCTTTCTTTTGAAAGTCCAAACTATTGTTCAGGATTCTAAAAAAAATATTTGTAAATAAATGTTATAAATGCTATAAATAAAATGTTTTGTAATATTCTGGTCAATATTTGATAACATATCTTTCCTCTTTTTTTTCTCAGATATTTTATTTTATTTCATTTTGTTTTTCTCTGGATACCATCCAAAATTCCTTTAAATTAATGGAAAGATTATACTCGCCTTCAGTGAGCTTTGTCAATGATCCAGTATCTGAATCACCTTATATTGGTCTGTCATTATCTTCCTACCATTCCTTATTACCATCTTTTCATATATTTTTTTTGTTTGTACAAGTTCATGTCTTCCTCATTTCTCCTGACTAAGAAAACTTTCACACTTGAGAATCATTTGTGTTATGGACACATCTCAAATAAAAAACAAGGAATCTTTATTTTTAGGAAGTCACTAAAATCTCTAAATTGAACAGAATCACATGTCTAATAATATTCTTATTATCACTTAGCTTTCTAGCAGTATTAGGAAGAAAATATAGGAATAAAGAATTAATTTTTGCTTGCCCTGACTCCTCATCTTTCCTGCTTATGTTCACTTACCCTTTCCACTTTCCTTATCCATCTTACCTTTCTTTTCTTCTCCATCCCTTTCCCTTAGGTATTCCTTAGCCTATTTATGTATTCAAATCATGTTCTTGTTAGGAAAAAAAAAAAAAAAAAAGAAAAAAAAAAGAAAAAAGAAATCTGCTTAAAGGCAAACAAAATAAAAACACAACAAAACAAAACTGAAGACAGCATGAGAAGGCATGGGAAGGGGAGCATCTGCCATAATACTACAAGCAGGAGGAGTTTGTGCTTCATTTATTGTCAAAAGAGAGCTTATGGACAGCATGGTGCATTGTCATCCGAACATGGTGTTAATTAAAGGAAATGATCTATTTTCTAAAATGGTAATTTTTTAGGAATTGACAAATCTATGGCTTGTCTTTCTTTTTTTTTTTTCTTTGTCATGTTGACAATCAGTGAGAAATTTAGATCTCCGTGCAGTCTTTAGTAACATTTGCTAATTAACAGCTTCATATATGCAATGAATTAACATTTTTAGTTCTTTATTTTCCATTTATCTGAAAAACATTTCATACATATTTGGCTACATCCTGTAAGTTTCCCATTAGATAAGTACTTAGTAAAAGAGTGATTATCAAACCACAAATAGTTGTATATACTTTTATAGGACATTTTTCTCATGCAGTTAATCAGGATCCCACCCAAATGAATTGTATTGATAAATAAGACACAAACAATATTTCTGGGAAGGTCTTGCCAACATTAAGAAACAATAAATTAGTGCTACTATTATAAAATTTATAAAGTAAATATATGTTTATTATATTAATGTGAAGCTTATTGGGCCTAGCAAAAGGAAATTCAAGACTCATTCTTGTTCATTCAAAACACCACCAATATACCTGCCAGCAAACTGTCCTAGGGTGACTTTATGATGTTTGTATCCCCAATCGTCGATTCTGTTTGTGCTGTATATTGAGTTTCTGTATCTTTAAGACTGATTCTGAGAGTGAACCAGGGAGAGAAGACGCGCGAAGTTTGTTTGAGAAACAACCTGACTCCCACACATTCTTTCGTCTGTACTCCTGTTTTTT